>JAHZNH010000074.1:0-18864 GCA_027744355.1 Tyrannoseira gladiata
TCAAAAACTTTTCAATTGCTTTTGACAACGTCTCTCTGGAGAAATACAATTTCTCCATAAATCCCATTCATTCATATTCCACAGTCGGCCATATTTCAGAAAGCTGGGTCAGCTCTATTGATGCGATGTGTAGACAGTGAAATATGTACCAAAGCGTTTGATTTTCAAACTCAATCTCAAAGTAGTATTTTACATTTCTCAAATCCTCTCACACCATCGCCATCCCCTCAATAAAATTTTCGTACCTTCCTTCACAGAACCATTTACTATTTACTGCTTACACAAACAATCCCAACTCCACTGATCATTTCATTGTTCAGTTGCATCCTCCTCCTCCTCCGTCATCCTTCACCTTGTATTGATTTTTTCCCAGAGAAATTCCATTAAATTTAAGCGGGAACTTCATAAAAAATTCATACTACGGCCTCGCCATAAACCGAGATTTACTCATTGCCGCCGCGCTCCCAAGCATTTAGACATTTTCCCGGACGCGATAGCACTTATCTAGTACCTAAGAACCTAACTACTGGGGAATGGAGCGATTTCATGGGGATGCACCTATACTTTAGTTGATTCCAGGTTTTGAGAGGAGTACAAATCTCGGTGGTTTCAATTCTCTTCCATGATTCATGGAGTGCAAAGGAAGAAATAATAGGAAGAGTAACGGTTCCCTCATTTCATTTCACTTCACTCCACTACCACATCCTTCCCCAACCACCGAGGATTCCTCATCCTCTCCAGCCATTTTTTATCAGGGTTCCAGCGTTAATGAAAACGATAATGTTTATTGTTATTTCTATATATAAGTAAGCGCTCTACGAAAAAGCAAACCGGCGGAGTTTTCCACTTGTCAGAGAAGGCGAGCCAAGCCACCAGGGCTTCAGGAAGCGACAGAGTACTGAGAAGCGCCAGCAAGTCCAAGGCTTAGGTGTTTGGATCCTAACAGTCCAAACAGTTCGATTTTCCTACCAATCCTAACATGTTAGGACTCAGTCCTAACAATCCTAACATTCCCAAAATGTTAGGATTCCTTGAATCCCAACAATCCTAAGCTAGTGTTTCGTAGAATCCTAACGATCCTATCACTTAAATATACATTACTTGTGTTCTTTATACCCTAGATGTAAGGCGGGTAACCGCAGTGAATTTAAACGAGTTTTTTAGGCCTTCTCAGAAAGTGACTCTCGACGATAGTATTTGAAAATATGTTAATGTAATGATGTCGTTACCATTATTGATTTGTGTAGTTGAGTAAGCATATTTTACTTGTAAGTTTTTCTGCCAAAGGGCACTTTGTATTTTAGTAGGTGGTGATCCCAACCTAATCATATGTTATAGACCTCTTAGCGCGTAGCGGAAGCTCTGTCCAGTTCTACCTACAATATTAAAAATAAAAGACCTACCTTTCTGTTTTACTTGGGACATGTTCATTTTTTATTAAATTTTAAATCAATCATCTTGTTTTGTTTTACTTGGGAGGTTCACGATTTTTTCTATCAAAATTCAAATCATCTAGATCTGTTTTACTTGGGAGGTGTTCATTTTTTCTATTAACTTCAAATCAATCATTTAGTCCAGTTTTACTTGATTCAAATAGTGTATTGCATTGAGTTAGTCCTCATCCTCCAATCCCCAGCGTGGTCGTGAGTCGTGATTAGCAGTGCATACTATTTTGAATCAGCATCGTGTTAGTCCTCATCCTGCAATCCCCATCGTGGTCGTCAGTCGTGATTAACCGTGCACTCAAAATTATACAGTCTCAACCGAACTTACCGACAACAGTGTTAATTAACTTTCAATCTATCAATTCGAACTGAGCTACCTACGAACTATTTTGACACCACTGGAGAGGAAAAAAAAATGAATAAGTACTTAAGTTGTAGATTTTTAAGAAAGCATTTTCTTCTCTTTTCCAGAGAGCAGATACCAGAGAGAAAAAAAAACAGACGGGAATATGATCTACGCTCTGTTCCTCCTCTGCCTGGGCGGTGTGACTACCGTCAGCCTGCTCTACGTTGTTTGCTGCTGCTGCCGAAAGAGGAACAAAAGCGAGCGGCGGCGATGAGGAAAGTTTGCAGGGGATTCTCACTGATGGGAATAGCAGTCAGAAGGACACCACATCCGTCAAAAGTCACAATGGGATTCTCGGCATCAAGGCTCCTCTCCTGAAGACCAAATCTATGATGTGAGTCCGATTCCAATTTTATACTCCCTCTGTAAAATAAAACCCCACACCACTTTGTAGCTTTCCCCCTTTCTTTCTTCTTTCTTCGCCGTTCTCTTCTTGCGCTTTTGTCTCACCGTAAACAAAGACCGAGAAAGTATAATTCTTTTCAAAAAGATGAGAACCCCGTGTAGCTTTCACGTCAGTGTTTTCACTTCCCTTATTCGTATTCATCTTCTATTACTACTACTTTTTTCGTGCATCCTCGGAATGATGAGGACTGGCAAGAGGAAGGCACAACCACTAGCTGTACAATTTGCTCACTTACATACTTATTACCGATATTACTTATTCCTCGATCCTGCTGCACCGGAGGAACGAAGATGATAGTAGGAAAGGAAACATACCTCACCAGAAATCATTACGCTTTTCCCATTGTCATACTTATTGTATTGTTGGTGTGCTTTCTTGTTTGTAATGATGCCACTCACAAAAAAAAACTGAAAAAAACTACGCTCATTTTTTTCGCATCTCATGCACTTCTCACGGGAGAGCATACCATCGCTCCATTTATTCCCTTCTCTCGGGGAGAAGTGGAGGAGCACTCAAATTTGCCTTCAACTTTCACGAGCACGCTTTTATGTAAAAATGCATACGTTTCTTTTGTATATTTTGCAAATGATTTTTACCCCGCTTTTTTCATACTGACTTCAGTTTACTACGCTCTCACTGGCATCATTATTTATGGTGCGTGTCTGCGCAATGCATCCAGATCCAAGATCTAGATCTCGACTAGACTAGACACGATTTAGTTAACGGGACGTCAAATTCCATAAGGCAACTAGGGAAAAAATCCGCTCCAAGCCTTGCACCCCTGGCACTGACACAAACAAAAAAATGAGCAAACCGTTTTCCAAATCGCTGTCTTCCAGTTTATTACTCGGGAAAGTGTAGGAAAAAACGTGACTTGGGTGAGTACGACGTGCTACTGCATTCAAGGAGTGCACCACCCAATGAAAACACTGACAAACAATTACGCTCGGCCATAAAAATCCGATGCTTTTCTGTCAACTTCGGATGCTTCTTAACATTTCATTTGTAAGTGTGTTGAGAAGAGAAGGGAATAAAATTTGCTCCGACGTTATCGAGACGTTTTACACTCTGAAGATTTCAGAGCAGTAAGTAAGTAGTACTATGCACACAGTATCATTCCACTTAAATCTATGGGGAAGTTAATTGGGAAATCATAAACTTACAATTTTACTATTCACCAAAGAAAATAAAAGGGATGGAGCGAGATGAGCGCTTTTAAAAAATTTTCCGCTTTGCTTCTTTCTCCGCAGCATTTGGAAAGGAAATGGGGAAGCGTAAAAGGTAAGTCCTTCTTTATCTCTGCCTTTCTGAAAAAACATACACACACACGCGCTGATAAAAAAAGCATTTGCTTTTCCTTTTGCTTGCTCACGGCTGTTCCCTTTAAGGTTTTTTTTCTGAGAAAAGGAAAAAAAATACTCGTTCGGAGAAGAAAGATACCAGCTCAAGAAAACTATAAAAAATTAATCAATTCCTCAGAAAAGAAACGAGATGCAAACATACATAACATCATCATCGAGTGTGGTTTCGCCTGTGGCGGAAATGTCAGAGAAAGGCAGCTGGCATTGAAAATTTCATGATGCTTGATCCCAATCGCTTCAGCATTATCCTTGATGATTTGGTGTTGGACTGATTGCTTTGGAAAAAAAATCATAGATTATCAAAAACATTCACGAATGAAGACTAATCAATTTTACTGCTTTAATTTCGCTTTTGCTTTTTGCTCAACTGCATTTAAAATTAAATTTGCGTATATCCTCCTTAAAATGACAATCACGTTCTCGTATTTTGTTTTCCACTTTGTACTTTCGTGGCATACTTCAATGTTTTTTACCGGGAGGAACAATTAAGTTGGCTCTCTAGCTGAATAATGTCCATGAAATGCAAAGATTGTTTGTGCAGCTCAGTGTGGAGGGCACTTGGCTACCATGAATGAATGGATCAATTTCCATCCGTGAGGAGTATTCTTTAATCAATGAGAGTTTTATGTTATCTACGGACATGAAGCTATAATCTGAGACCTCGAAATGGGATAAGGCTACATAGACTAGATGGGAAACGGCGCATTTTAGGAGTGCATGTAAACAGATGAGCATGCCCTTCTCTTCATGGAAGGGGATGAAAGATCAAGGTTTTATCAGAAAAACGTGAAGTCCAGTCAAGGGAAAGCAATCTCGAAGAGTGATTTCAAACGGGCTGAAAAGGTGTGCCTGATTTCAAAAAGATGATCACGAGCGCGAGGTTGTATCATAGATAAGTAGGTACTGTTTAAGAAGGAGCATGGGCCCCAGGTAACTTTGCTGAGGAAAATGATGTCACCATCCACATTCAAGATTGTCAATGTGCTCGTTCAGGTACTTGGTCTTTGTGTCTGTGTGGAGAGGATAGCAATAAAAGAAAGTATTCATCCACAATGACACGGCGAAAATATTTTTTGGGAATTGAATGGAAAGCTCAAGTTCATACGTTGTAGTGAGTAGTTGAATGGAGCGGCACTAGTAGTGGACGGCCATCCTTGTTATCGTCATCATTATCACTTCATCCATAACAGTAAAAGTAGAGTGGGTCGGTCGGTCGGTCTCTTCATCAGGCTTTTGTTGCACATACTGGTTTCGGCTGGATAGCAATTGTTGGAACAATAAAGGAGGATTTTCCCCTTTATAGCGTCCTAGAAGTGGCGCTCTTATATGTCTCCAAACACCCAGTAAATAATACCGGTATTTGGATCCCCTGTATGGCTAATAAGTAAAGTGAGGAGGGAAAACTTGTATAGGAGGCAATGAAACAGAAGCTGAGTGCTGAATGGAACAACCGAAATCTGGCAAAATGCCAGGGAAACACTAGTTGATAGTTACAATGCAGCCATATGTTGCGATTGCGAGGAAAACAGAAACTTCTCATGATGGCTTATAAGTGGGGAGCGGAAACGGTTAGAAATATGCATTTCAATTTTCCCACTACTAATATCTGCCACTACGAACCATCCGACAAGGCACAAGTGTCTGAGAAACGTTCCAAACAACATGACAATGGATAATGTCTTTGCCTTTGTCAGGAAACAAGTTACTTTCTCCGTTGGCATTTTCATGCTTTCACAAAGCCAAAAAACAAGTTCTTCTGTAGCTCTGACATTATCATACCTCTTAAATGCATCTCCAACATGAGAATAGTTAGAATGGTTCTAGTATGGTGATGCTGGTGGCGATGATGATGATGATGATTACAGAATACTTACATTAGGTATTGTGCATTTGGAAGGAATTTGTGAGAATTAAAAACTGACTCGTGTGACACTACATAAAAGCTTTTCGCTTCTTTCAGTCAATCTCTCCTTTCATCTCTTTATTGAGAGAATTGGATTCTTTTTCCAAGCCGACAGCCGAGAAACATTTTCAAGGGGCTGGGGGCACCAGGAATGCGAATGATATCTCATGGAATCGATTGCGAATATGAAGGATGAATAAATGCGTTGAAAGTGTTAGCATGCTTAATCGAGTTCTGTTTTAAAAGGCCTTGAATAGATGTGTCACAAACGATCCTCTCGCATATAAAAAAAGGTTTCGCCTCCCTTAAAACGAACTGCTTGTCGCGGCCTTACACTTACGTTGAGTGGAACACCGGTAGTTCAGCGATCCAAAAATGGTACTTTTAACGTTGAGGGCGGTGGTGGAGCGATTGACTTTAAAGGTTAAATTTCGGACTCAAGAACATGGAGCAATTAACGTTTCAAACTAAAAACGAGTGTTTATTCCACTAAAGATTTCTAGTAGCTCCTCTTTGTCCGCAGGTGTACTTCAGCAGTGGTTGCACTTCCACCGGTTTATCGGCGAAGTCAAATGTAAGCCGAAGCCGAAAAGAGTACTCCCGAACTAAAACATGTGTAACTTGTTTATTTACTTGATCAAGCTTTTCGGTTTTGTGAATCCCTGAAAAAAGTTTCTGCTTACAGATTTTGAAGAAATAATTAATTTGCCAACTTTTACACACTCAGTCAGTCGCTAAGTAATACTGCAGAGTTAAAATGGCGGAGGATCCTCATATGCCTAACCAGTAAGCCGTCACTCAGACCCGTGTATTTCTTTATGCTTTCCCATTCCTCACTGGAAAATGCTTCGCATTCAGTAATGGTCTTTGCTCTCGTGTAACCCGCATGAGAATATTTGCTCTATTAATCAATATAGATTGCTTGCAAAAGTAAATCTAAAATCTATTTATACTGTGTTCAATTTGTTCAATTCAATAACATGAGAACGGATGTGTCTCTCTTGTATTCATAATGATGCTTATTCTCCCATCATAAAATCGCTGAAAGATGATGATCATTTGGAAGAGTGAGCAGTAGAGCATTTCGCAATACCTACTCTCGCTTTCTGCTCGATTAACAATGAGCGTTCGGTACAGGAAACATCCATGGAGCTCATGAGTTCATTGCCTTTTTACACAATTACTTACATCATCAACTTTTTTTGAAAGAACTAAGTATTCACAAAATAAGTTTCTGCTCGTCGAGTTGATCAACTTCAAATTATTCCTGGATATGAGCACATTTTTTTCCACTCCGGCAACAAAGTGAATTTCTTCAGCGGCGGTGTATGTATTTGCGTAACCCTCCGCTGGATACACTTTCTGATGGTGATCATGGCGGAAAATCCAAGCCAAATTCAATCATTCAAATCAGGAAGCTTCCTTCTCGTTGTCAGGAGCGATGTTTGCGCATCATTCATAAAACATTGTTTCCTTTCTTAGGACGAGCCCCCTCATATTTTATTCATTCTGAAAGGATTCTTTCCGTCAAAGGATGACTACTTATGTCGCCGATACAGCTGAAGTCCCTCATCTCATGCATCAAAGTACACTTCACTGGTTGTCATTCATCTTGAGTGGATTCGTGCTCGAGATTTTTATCGCCGATGTAATTGATGATGTCGTTGTGAGCCTGAGCCCATAGTTCAAATCCAACGATCTTGCCATTCCGATCCACCGTGCCAATCTCTATGTTTACTCTGAATAAGTAAACAGTCTCGCCATCTGAAGTCAGCGGCTCTCCACACCACGTCACCATGGCACGGGAAACAAAGAAGTGGAAGCCGAACCAAGCTCCGGCTCCTGATTGCTCAATGTGTCTCGCCTGAAATTGTGAGGACAGTTCCGAGAAATAAGAGTGTAACCATACCGAGAACGCCATACCGCGAACTTACATTCCCTGGAGGAGTGATTTCCCTCCCTATTTTTCCACCACGAGGAAAATTTCCCCCATTATACTTACTTACCTGTACTTTGCGCTTGCATAATTCACACACATTTTGAAAGTTTAATTGTGCACTTACGCTTGAGTGGTGGTGATGGTGGCAGCGGCATTATGCTGGTATGCAAATGAAACATCGCTATTAAAATCAGGTCGGGACGTATCCGAAAAAAAGTTTTTTTCCCTCATACATGTACGCCTTCAGGATCGATATAGGACTTCGCCGTGGTTGGAATAGGATTACTAGTTTCTACTCCCACACAAAGCATTCCTTCAGTGGTAGAGTGAAAAAAGTCCCCTTTGTTATTTTGGATAATGCCGCCGGCATAATGCGATGTGATGTGATGACAAGGAAAGGCTGGCCATCGTGCAATGTGACTGGCGATTTCCCGGGGGTCGTGTATGTCATTTTATTGTGACGGGAAATGAGAAAAATGAGATGATTTTACATACAAAAAGGCACCACGATGCGTCTCTGTTTGACTGAGTGACTAGCGGTGGAGCTTTCTCCAAAAAAAAGTATTGCAAAGGGATAGGGCCAAGAGGCAAAGGAAAAAAAATATGCATGTATGTATGTATGTCCTCATAGCGTCCTGGTGAAACTAATACATAGTGACTTCATTAATACCAAAAATCCCATGTCGAAAAGCAAGTCTGGTGTGCTTGGGAAGAAAAACTCGGGCCTTTGATAACATGCATGGATGCCACAGAGGAATTTTTGAGAGCTGCGAAGTGAAATTCTCCCTTCTCAGAGTCACTTTTTTCAAAGGGGGAGAGTGATGGTGGGGATGTACAATGAAATAACTAAAATACTTACTTTTTTATAAGGTTTCTCGCTCATTGTTTCAAAAATTTGGCGGTGGTGCAGCGATGTGAACAAAAAACTAAATTGCCAATTGGGACTCGTCGGTCCACAGCACAAGCGGCTGCATCAGCCAAAAGTTGCGAATATACTACTTATGATATGAGCGCACTCTGTCAGAAGTCATGGCTCATAAGGGTTTTCATGAATTTATTGATAATTCGAGCAAGTGGCAATTTGAAAAGTAGGTGGGTGATGTTTTTAGTTTGATATCCTCGATCCCGTCGTCGGTAGTCGTTACAAGCTCAGCTTGGGGAAGGTCACACGTTGATAAATAATTTATGACGTGGCTTGCTCATCGTCGGAAAGAGGAATGAAAAATGCCCGAGGAAGACCTGTCTAACCGTAGAATTGTATAGATTGTTGTAACTCATTTGTTCTCAAACCAACCTCCCCGCTCCTGGTTTGTATTTAGTTGGTGAATCGACATTCCGCCGAAAGTCGCTCTCAAGTTGATTCGCTGGAGCACTCAGAATGACTCAAGTTTCTGAATGAGAATTGAAATAAATGGAAGTATAAAAGGAACGGCTCTGCCTCTGACTTGGGGATTCATCTAAAAGCAATTTACGGTGAAGGGCAGCGAAACTAATGTAAATCTGGAATACACTCTTGTTAGTTGGCAGCCATGAGAACGACAAAGTTTGGAGAGCGAGCTCGCTCTCCCGAACAAAGAGAGAATCTTTCGTGATTTCCTCCATTCCCTTTTTGATTTTAAATGGAAATGTGGACACTTCAAAATTCTACACATCAGGGCTATAGCGAGTACTTCACTTCAGCCGTCCATTTATGAGTGCAGTGGTGGCAGCAGTACATTTTTTTGCCGTTACCACCGCTTCCCCCATAGTACTTTCTAGTCCCCACTCTTCTTTTGTCATCACCATTTTAATTTCACCGTTTGCGTCGAAAAAGTTTTCCGCTTGGGTGAGGGGAACAAGGAGATTAATCTAGTTGCATGAACTTCTTCGGCATTGTCAATGTTTACTCTTCCTTATTCATTTCAGCACAAACGAAGGAAGAAGTCAGAGCCATCAGCATCATCAGCCACTGTGTCAGAGTCAGGTAAACTCAAAAGTGGAAAAGTTTTTCTCTCGCTCAGTTGACTTGACAACACTAAAGTTTTTCCCTTTTTCCCATTTTTTTTCTCCGTAGATTCTCAGGCATTTTGTAGAATGTTGCGGGGTAGCCCCACTCGCCGAAATTAAAAATGCACGGGGAATTTTTCGGTATTTTCGTAGGAAATCAACCACTTAAAAAGTTGTATCCTGTCGGATTTGTTTGGTGGGATTAGGATTGCCTGCTTCCATATATCTCACTTATTTAGCCAGGCGTGGGAGCAGCAAGTCCAAACTTTTGGGAAGTGAACAACTATTTAAGGACTCACTTATTTCATCTGACGACGAGGAGGAAGGACACTTTTTTTGTTTGTCTTGGAGGCTAAGCACATTGTTAGCTTTGACTTCTAGGTTAGGCATTCCACCTACCCTCATGTGGTTTCCTTAGGAAGGAGAAGGGGTTCATCATCATTAGAATTTATTCATAACAAAAAAGATTCCTTCTTTCGCGAAGAACTTCTTCTGTTTGCCTTTTTGATGACGCAAAATCATTATCGAGAGTCCCATAAATATTGTATTAGGCGAAGTCTCTCGAAAAGCTCCCATGAATTTTGAAGTTTTAATGGGCTTGTGATGCCACACTGATAGCAAAACACCTGCGACTCAAAAAAAAGCTTGTGGTAAGTAGAGATACAATGCAAATTTGTGAAGCACGTTGAATTTGACGAATATCGCTTTCATGAGGAAGCCTAGTCGCATCTGGCTTTGAAATTGACAAATCCCCACACGTACACAGCAACCTTGAATCGCATAGCTGTCGCTCGTTCTCACGACCAACTCATCCATTGATATCGTTGATCTCACCCGAAATCTCAAATTAATGAAGGAACGCCATCTCCAGTCGAAATCCAAAAAGGGAGGTGGAAGCTCTAACAAATTGGCAGTGTCGGAGTGACTCCGTAAGGTGACGAGTGAAAGCGGAGAAAGTAAGTTCAAGCTCTCTCCGCCATAGCGAGCATACATTCCCTCTCCGATTCAAACTTTCACCGCTAGGAGGCGCCTGTGGTTTTCCAATGGCTTTTTCTTGGTGCAGAGGCCAAACTAAGTTTTTCACGAGTGGAATCAAAGTCCACGCAAGCAAGTCCAAAGCTTTTCTTCAGAACATTAGGTTGTTTGGCATGGTACAGCCATTTCGTTTAAAAACCACTCACTCTCTTCTTGCCAAAGGTTCTCTGCTCGTGGAGATAGCATCGAATATGAAAGTTTTCCTTCTCCCAAACCCGCTTCACCCATTGTTTTAATTTTCTCTCTCTCGGAGAGAGAGAGCGATGTGCAAACACTCGTGAAAAATATTTGACGTTTATTTTCACTGCTGCTTTGTTTTCACTTTATTATCTCCCTCCAATTTTTTGGCAGGTTTGCTCAACTGGAATTTGGAGAATTTTCTTGCGATCCTGCAGAAACGTGCTTGTGACACTCCATTCTTTAAACTTTTGTGACAAACTTTCCTTTCTACTGAGGCGTATCTCCTTTCTTCGGGGAAAATTGAAATGGAAGGTGCAATATTCCATCTCGTTTTTTCTATTTTCCCTGGTCAAACAAAGAAGATTTGGTGGTGGTGGAGGTAGTAGTGGCCCTTCCCCGAAAATTGCCGCTTGGAGAGAGGACACGACCCTTCAAGTGAAAAACCCTTTCAGTACAAATGGACTTGCTCCTGTTCTCCTTTTGAGCACATACACACACAACACCGCGTTATTACTATCAGCTCCCATTAATTCAGTTCACGTAACTTCTGGTCAGTTAAGTTTTCTTGAGGAGACCGACTTTTTACCCCGATTCTCATCGTCCCTCTCTCTCTCTTCATGTACCTATTCCTTCCCAACTTACACGCACCACTGCAAATTTACGAGGTAGGTAGAATCAATACAAATGGAAAATTCCTGCTTTGGTCCGCCGATAAAAAATGGGGAATTTTCTTGTGTCCGAGTGGGGAAACTGAAGGAAGTGGAGAGAAAACTGTCGACAGAAAGTTTCTCCTCTTCTTTCTTTTTCTTTGTCTTATTTCATGGGCCTAAAGTAGCGCCAAATATTATGAAGTGTCACTCCAAAAAACTTCCCCTGAAAGGAGGAAGTCATGAAGAATGGAGAACAAACAGAAATGACAAAAGAATGAACTACAGCGATAACATCTCGTCCCCGTCTTTTTATTTCGAATGTGCTCAATCAAGTACAAACGGCTGGAGTAAAGAGCCAAGAATTCCCAATGAATGACCAAGTGCCGTACATTTTAACATACATATTTACTTCTTTTTTTACGCTCTCCAAGTGGACTGAGGCATTGGGCAAGGTAGTATCCAGTAGGAGCGGATGGATTTTTTTAAAAAATGTTCATCGACAGATTTTTTGACAGGGATTTGGAAAATGCACCCACGGAAGGATACAGTTTCGCCACGATCGTCGTCTTCTGGAACAAATGTTGCGTATTAATGAAACCCCCGAACCGTGAATACCGCCTTGTAGTTTGACTGCCAGGTTTAAGCCTCCCACTCCAAGACTGGGTTTGTTCCTTTCGTATGTTAATTGATAGCCCAATGTGCAAGAAATGCTTCTCTGCATAGTCTGACCCAGTCAAAAAATGCAAAAAATAAGAAGGATTTTTTTCTGACTGGATGGAGGGGACTCCACGTTATTATAACTTGGAAGTCCTGCTCCAAACCAACTTGGAGTTATGTGAGGAGCGCGGGTACATAAAATATGCTTTCCGGACACTTTTCTCATTTCCAACTTTCTCCACATAAAAAACATACTCCTGGTGATGATGCCCTAACACGAGGTGGGTCTTATACCGGCTTCACTCTACCCAAAACTACTACGACTACTACTACGGTTACTCCTTTCCCAAATAATTTTGTGTCACCTTTTATCACCAGATGTTTGTTCACTGCAGATAAAACAAGGAAGATTTGTGCTTTTTTACAAGAGGTGAAGTCCAACCAAAAAAAACTGGAGGAAGTAGTAGCGGTAGTAGAAGTGGTGGCAGTGGCGGTGGGCCTCGGCGGTGCACATAAGGAAACCGGAATACATACATACTTACATTCTACTTATAAGTCTTGCTGTAATGCGACCTTCCAAAAATTCCCGAAATTTTGCAGCGTTGACACAAGGTACGGTGAAATAGGTTCTGTGATTTAATCAAATATTTCAAAGTCAGAGACAAAAAAATATGAAATAATGGTTTGTCAAGGTCTTGCCCTCCTACATCAATTTAATTCTTCTCGAAAAAATACATAATCCTTTGTTTCTCTGCACCGGAGAGCTGCTCCTGACGCAGGACATTTTCATTTCTAAGTGGCAAGTTTTCGCCAATATGGCTCTGAATAGGGAAGAATTCCTACTGCAGTTTCCTTGTCCCTCTATCTATAACTCAGAAAGAGTATTGCAATGAGCGTCCATTAGTTTGCTTTGTTAGTCATCCTAAACAAATGGAATCTAGAAGAAGAGGGGAAGCATGCATGTAAGTAGAGTTTTATATTGAGTAATTTGCCATGTCCACATCATCATCATCATCATCATCTTGCAATACTTCAGATCTACCCTTGTCCTTTCCGGCGATGATAAGCCATTATCCAGGAGGGGAAATGGAATCAAATGAATTCCGTGAATGAATCCTGCTTGATTCGATGAAACGAAATTGAATTTCTCCCTCCACCTCTGAAAACAGAAATCGGCGATTTGCCGTCCAGAATATCCTCACTCATATTTATTTTGTCTGCTGCTTTATTTTCCTCGCCTGGCGAGCTCAAGGGGTCATAGAATGAAGCAAGGGTTTCAATTTCCTATGAACCAAGAACCTATGTGGGAGGACGTCATTGAGGATTCGTTTTCGATGAAAGGAAGCGATTCGGAACGGTCAATACAACTCTTTATCAACTGCCAAATATCTCCCTTTCTTCTTTTTTTATTAAAAATGGAGTTCATGATCATGATCATGTTCCACGAAAAAGATGGAAAAATAACAGTGCAGTGGATTGCCATTTTCTTGGTGGAAATGGTGGCAGCTAGTGGATTCGCTCCCAGGAAAAATATTATGGAACTTCCTCCCGAAAAATCTTCAGGATGAAGATGATGGCCTACTTCAGTCCATTCCGAAGAGTCGCTATCGTAACATTTCTTTTGATGAGGGAATTTCTTCTGAGGAGGAATTTTTTCCCCGAGATAGAAGGCTGACTGGGCCCTGTACGGGGAGCACGTATGAGGGGAAGGGAAAACATGAAAATATTGTTAAATTACGAGGAAAATGCTCCCACAAAAAGGAATATTCAAAGGGGTATGGACCATCAAAAAAGGTCTGAAATCGAAATGTAGTTCCTGAAAAATTTAGGCGGATTACCAGTCTAGACTAGCGGGTCCAAAGAATGACACGGGTAGATTTATCAAAGCCTATCCAGCTTAAATTTTTTTTACGGAGAAAAGTTCTCAGCAGCCATTTATCTTCTCAAAGAAGTTTTCCCTCCTCCTCTGATAAATAAATACAGCTACAACCAAAACTGCATAAAAGTACTACTTTTTTCATATGCTTGGATGAGCGAATTTTTGAGGGAAATGTGCAAGTATTGTTTTCCACTCCAGGGAAAATAATATGCGATAATATTAATGCACACCCACAAAAAGGAATATTCAAAGGGGTATGGACCATCAAAAAAGGTCTGAAATCGAAATGTAGTTCCTGAAAAATTTAGGCGGATTACCAGTCTAGACTACCGGGTCCAAAGAATGACACGGGTAGATTTATCAAAGCCTATCCAGCTTAAAATTTTTTACGGAGAAAAGTTCTCAGCAGCCATTTATCTTCCCAAAGAAGTTTTCCCTCCTCCTCTGATAAATACAGCTACAACCAAAACTGCATAAAAGTACTACTACTTTTTTCATATGCTTGGATGAGCGAATTTTTGAGGGAAATGTGCAAGTATTGTTTTCCACTCCAGGGAAAATAATATGCGATAATATTAATGCACACAAGAATTGAAGAGAACCTCTGCTTCACGACGAGCACAAAAGAGATTCCTTTGAAACATCCAAATTTTGTTAAGTATTATTTTCCCCCATCTCATCCCTTTAATAATTGGCGGTTGGTTACGCCTCCTCTCAACCATTCATCCTGAGACGCTGTAGCTAGCTCCATGTTCGCGGAATTCATTGTCGGACGCTAAATTACTTTCTGACCTTGATCTCCACATTTCCCTTTAGTTCATCGGGCCAGAAAGGGAGGAAAAGCCTTGTTCCGACATGGCGATTATGAGAACGATTATGGGAGACTCGTATTGCAAGTTATGTGAAACCATCAGAAAACATTTCTATCTGGATTAATGATGACAGAGAGCAGGACGGTAAGAGCCGAGGAGAGAGCCTGAGTCCACACCATGGCATCACGGCACTCCCACTCTAGTACACTTCACTTGCTCCGCCTTTCAACTGACCAGAGTCGACAAATATTAGAAACTTTATGGGATGTCCTTGGCATGACTTGACTTGTTTGCAGGGAAAATACCGAGCAATTCTTCATTCATCTCATCATCAGCGCGCTTGTCAAGAGGATGATGCCTTTTGATTACTTCTTTTACGGTTATCTCTTGCGGAAAAAATGCTCATTTCATTACTCAGAACAGGAGACCGAGATTATTTTTCGGGGGAAGATTGCGAGTTGCAGTTGCTTCTATTTCCCTGTCATATTCGCTAATCGCTCCCTCCTTTTGTCATCTTTTCGGAGAGAGAGAGAGATCGCTAATGGACTGGATTTTCTGTTTACTTGGCTAGCGTATACATAAAATATACATACTAACGTACTACTTACTTCGATGCTGTTGGATGAGATGAGTGACAAGGGGGAAAATAAGATGACTCGTTGTAATAATTGCATATCTGCATTCCCCTAATAATGGGGTTGCTGGCACACTATTCCCCGAAAAAATGATGCTGCTTCTGTTGAAGAGGTCCTCCTCTCCCCATTTACATCGGGCGAGATAAGGGTGTCCTTGTGTCGGGGAAGCAAACGATGGATATTAAATTTCCGAATGAGGCTCCCTCCACAGAATAATTCTTCATGGCCTGATAAACTCCAGGAAAAAAAATGAAAAGACGTCGTCGACGACGACTACGACAATGAATGCATACTCATAGGCTTCAGGATAAGACATTGGGAGAAACACATATCATCATCGTCATCATCATTTCGGGTTTAGATGCCAAATAACTTACTGGCGATATTTCATCATCGTCGTGACTCCCCGAGTTACTTCTTGTTTTTACCCCACCACGCGATTATGATTAACGCCATAGAGGATGCTTCATGACTGAGTGAGTCCATCCCTACCCACAATAATACATCTCATTGTGGCAGGAAAGGGAATTGTGTGGCATTTTCAATGCGAAAAATTTATCTCCTCTCTCCCCGACCATTCCTACCCACAATAATACATCTCATTGTGGCAGGAAAGGGAATTGTGTGGCATTTTCAATGCGAAAAATTTATCTCCTCTCTCCCCGTCCCACTTATCCGCCGCAACAACACGGAATTTTCGGGACCTTATCATGAAATGAAAGTATGGATGGAAGTGAGTGGAGGGCACAGTTGCTCAGTTGACATTTTGCTCTTCGCTCTCTCTCCCTCTCTAGTGTCGAAAGTTAAAGGTCTGTTGAGCATACACGATGAAAGATGAAAGTTCGTGAGTGTCGTATTATGAACAGGCTTCTCATTTTCCCCCACCATCCATACTTTCGTTTTTTCCCAGATGAAAAGAATAGGAAATCAAAAGAAGCATTTTCCCCTATAAATTTTTATAGATTGCTTTTTATCCCCGACTGCTGTGAATGATAGATGTGGAAAATGGCCTTGAATAAGTTGAGTCTTGGAGTGCACACCACCCCACCACCACCACCACTACCAGTACCACCTTCTTGTTCTTAGTTTACTTTTATTTTCCCCGCACACACAACAATCTACTCTCGAATAACAAAAGTTGGTATCAGTTTACCCTCGCGAGGAGGAATCAGCATCCGGCCTGATTGGAGAATACAGGCACAGCTCGTCGTCTTCGGCCTCCGCTCCCTTTTTCTGGATGCAGAACTCCCAAGACATGGAATTCCACATGACATTTCGCTAAAGTACAGCTGTCAACTTTTCCACGGGAAAATGCTTTTTTACTCCAGATAAGTTTGAATAATGTGATATGGTCCTCGTCACCGTCAACCGAGAATAAGAAATCGTTGTCTGGAGTGCATTTACTTATACTCTGCCCGAGAAAAGTAGGTTGATACAAAGAAGGACTCATGATGCTCTTGACTTGGTTTGGAGGTGTAGGCACATTCCCGACTCTTTCCCGGAGTGGACCTCCACACTCTAAGAAGAAGTACTTGAAACTGTTTTCTCATCCCCCAATTTAGACCACTTCATTTCTTCCATCTCATTTTTTCCCGAAAATCTGGACTCTCTCCGAACATTATCTTAATTGGGGGAACATGAGTTTACAATTTAAGCTGTACATTAAAACGATAGTCAACACACACACACACCATATGACGCTACAGTGTAGACTCTTATATGGGACGAGGAGGAATCCATATGGGCATAGTCGTAGGGCACAGCTCAAAGACAAGTTTCCATTTTCCTGGAACCCTTACCCAATTTCCTTTCTCTTTTCTGTACTATTTTTCTGTACTATATGACACAGTATCCAGCAAGCTTTTATTGATCTTGCCACGTTTGTATGGTATGTCTGTCGGTCTGTATATATTTATGTTAATTCGGAGCGACTTAAAAATAATAGATCTCAAATTTAGAGTCTACTTTTTTCAAAATGTGGGAAAATTTTGATTGTACTGTAGTGGAAAAAGTTTACGTTAAATTCGATTTTAAGGACATGTAGTTAGACTCCAAAAATTGGAATGGTTTCCATAACTCCACGAACTACATCATTTCGTAAGGATGTGGAGTTTAATGAAATAGGTTTGGACTCCGTTTTAGGTATAAAACAGTCTCATGTATACAAACCAGAAATAAAATTAGTTGTGACGGGTGACAAATGAAAGTGGGTTTCGAAGTCTTTTGAAGATTCTTCTTTCCAACCAGCTACATTCCTACAGGTTCTTCTCTCTCAACCTACATTCATTCTGACCTTGCACGTGAGAAGAATACTTCATAGTAGCTGTGATAGGATCACAGGAGGACTTTATTCTTCTCAATCGAACGCTTATACTGCTTCGCAGTATTATATTCGTACATTCCTCCAGACTATCGGGTGGGTAGTTATCACATCACATGTTATTCTTAAGGGAACGAAACTATTCTCCAAGTATATTAGGGACAAGTATAAATAGGACAATCTTTCATAAATCGACTTTCCCCATCAGGAACTCACTGGCTGGACTGGGGTAGAATGTAAATTGTCGTATTTTCCCAGAGAAAGAGAGATGCGAATGCCACTATCAACGCAATCATCTTCTTCTTCTTCTCGAAATGTGTGCCCAACCGATTCGCCATCATAACGACCTGTACACCACCACCACCTATCAAACTCTAGCGTCCTACTCAACGATCCACCATCCTATCCTGCTTACTTGTGGGTGAAATGGAGCGGAGAATGAAGAAAATATAAGCAGACCTAAGAACCTTTTGTCCTTGAAAATGGTTTCTCAAGCAGAAGATAATTCGCAAGATTTATGCTTTATTTCCCAGAAAATCGTTTATGGTTTGAATAATGAGTGAACTTGATCTGGTTAGAGCGTGGTTTAACATAACATATCACCGTTTTTTCTCAATACCTCACTCTGGAGGACCACTTCAAAAAAAAAGAACAAAAAAATGCAAAGTAAGCTCTTCGAAGAAGAGCATTCTCTCCCAGAATCGTTTTGTCCACCTATCAAAAGCTTAGTCAAGAGAAATGGATGGATGGATGGATAAATATTCAGCACTGGCTGGCTTTTTCGTAGCAAAGGCCTTTCAAAACATTTTACATCCCTTAAAGAGGAGAAAATCACTGTCTGAATTGGAATTGTGAGCATTGTTTGCTGCACTCTCGAAGAAGTACACACATTCACACAAATTCCGAGATGATTTACGCTGACTACGTGGCATCTCAACGCATCACAATGAGTGCAGCATGTGTCGCCATCGTCCCGTTGGAGATTCCATTTCGCGGGATAAATGACTTGGAAGTGAGGGAAATTCATTTGATGTCGTTTACTTACTCCACACTGATCTAAAATCAATCAATTGATCGTGGCCGAAAGTAACTGGAATCACAGTATTTCGCAGTTTTGATACACTTCCAGTGAGTAAGCCAGTACAGCACTAGCAGTGCCAATGCTTATCTCAAATCCAGCCAGCCAGTTTCAATTTCAGATGTAGTACGAGATATGAAGGTTCGAGGTCCAGAGATTTTCTCTCTCTTTG
>JAHZNH010000076.1:0-11821 GCA_027744355.1 Tyrannoseira gladiata
AAGCTCGTAACCTAACCTGAGCTAAACAAAGCAAGTTTGCCAAGCTTACGTGAAAGTTTGTACATAAGAGAAATACAATACAATAAAGCCATATTGTAAAAGAATATTGTCGAATTGCATGTATATATTCGCCGTGCTAATTCATTCTTATGATAAATAATTTTGAAGTATTAGAAAATAATGGACTTCGGTAATTCTGTTGGGACTGGTTAAAAACCTAAGTCTTCTCCATCCTCGGAGAGAAATTCAAACATCAGAAATGCTACTCGATAAATGTTCTAAAAAATGTTGAGATATGGGGTTGGATACATCTTTTTTAAATCAGGTGGCGCGTGTTATAATAGTACTCGTTCCCTCTGCAGTATATCCTCATCATAATTTAATTACACTGGCTTTAATAATAATGAATTACCCCCGGAGACCCGCTTGACTCTGAGGTCTAAGCATCTTAATTATATGATGAGCACTTATTTATGCATCTTCTGATATGAAGTACTTTCTAATGCAAAATCCTGTCATGCGATTACTCCAATATAGGCATACAGATAGCTCCGCTTGTTTGTGCGGTGTGAGTTGGCTTGAACATGAAATTGATGCGTACGCTTGCATAAAAACACTCAATATAGTTGAAAGTAAAGAAGCGAAACAAAATTAGGCTAGGTAAGCCTTTTTCGCGTAACATCTCATTTTTCCTTGCCTAGAAAGTGTGTAAATGAGCATTTTCTTCTCATCATGCTCATCAGTACTTGAAAGCTCTTTCCTAGACAAGAATCTCATAATGAGCTGCACAAGTTCTTCAGCGAGTATTCTCAAAAATACGTTATTCGAGATTGCTATTAATTGGTTAAAAAATCTAAAAGAAGTAACGTTAGAGGAATCGGGAAACTTTTCCTTCTTACATATATCAAAAGGCAATATTTAATATAATTCTGTTTAGCTTATTATAAATTTTATTGTGATCAGAAAATCAAATTCGTGTTTATTATGCTGACCCAACATTTTTCTTGTGTTTTTAGGAAACGGATGGGTAGGCTGGAGAAAGAGGCAAGATGACAAGGACTGGGTGGAAGTCTTGTTTGAATTCGATGATGTCAGAAGATTCTCATATATGGATATTTTCGCCAATAATTATCCCAGCAAAGGAGTGCAGGTAAATAATTTGACTATCAATATCATGAAAACTATTTATTATAATATTCAAATCTCATTCTTAATGGACTTGCTTTTTGTTGACCTAGGAAAAAGTCAAATCGAAAAACCAGTAACGCTCCGGCTAATTTACATATGTTAGATTAATTAAAGATTAGAAAAGAATAAATTATTAGACTAAACCAGGATGGAGTTCCATCGCGTAATTCGCATTCATGGACCCAATGATAGTACTTAGCTGTTTCAGTTTTGAGTTATGAGCCGGTTTCAATTAGAATGAAATGTTGGGACTTTATCCTCGGTAAAAACTAAACAGTAGAAATTCAAAGTTCTTTAGTGAGTCAAATGTATACCTCACGCAAAGGAGCAAGTTCTGGTACTTGAATCGACAAGCATTCTCTCGTGGCTGATTTCTCGAAGGAAAATCAGGAAAAAGAATTCATTACGAACTCAAGATATCTCCGAGGAGGTCGGAGAAAACAAGCCACGCCGCAACAGAAATGGTGAAAGGTACACAAGGGCTTGGTTAAGTCACATGAGGCACTCTCTCTCCAGACTCGGGAAGCAAGTAGTGGGAAGCTAGAATTAAATTCCTGCGTTCTCTCTTCCGTAGGATTTTTAAGGATGTAGTAAGCCAGGATTTTTGAGCTCAGGGAATGTTCGATGCCCAAAATGACAGGCTTAAGACTACAAGAAACAAAAATACCATCTCATCTTCTATTTTCTCTAGGAATACGAACCCTGTACAGAGTAAATGGAGACACAAGACAATAAGGATTTTTCTAATCTTGTGTAAAACTACCTGATCTGAAACATTGCCATTATTACTGAACCTGCTAGTAAAACATGAGAGGCAAGCAGCTATTTTGAGCAACAGTATAAACTTGGAGCAGTATAAGTATGAGACTCACGGTACATGGCTTTCAAACCACTGTCTAAAATATCTGTGAACCATGCTCACTCAATTCCATTCTGTAGTTTGGTATTTCCGTACAACGAATTCTTAATCTTATTTTGCATTTTCTTTTCAAGATTGCACTCTGGGCAATGTTATTGGGAATTTTATTTATCTCTGATCAATTTCTGCATCTTTCTTTGAAAATGTTCTTTACTCAGTAGCAATTTCAAAGTTTCTATTTTCTAACCATATCAATTTGCCTTTGTGATTTCCAGTATTTCTCAAAAGTTCGGGTTTTATTCAGCATCGGTGGGATTTATTACAACTCCCGACCTGTGGTGCATTCTCCGGTGGTGGATGTAACGGTGGAGCAAGCTCGCAATCTGACAATCCCACTTGAGCAGAGGCTTGCAAGATTCCTCAAAGTTCAGCTATTTCACCGTGGTCCATGGATCGTCGTTGGAGAGTTTTACTTTCACTCAGGTAAGAAGACCGGGAGCTCGGTTGTGTTGCAAAGAGTTCTTGTAAATTCAATCGATTTCTAGCGTTGGAAAACATGGAAAATGCATCAGGATAGTCTCCATCCGTCGTATCGTGATTTGTGCGATATGGTTTTGCGTTTTGTTCTCTGTAATTCTTGAAAAGCAAGAGGCAAAATTGATTTAATCCCGATTTCGCCCCGGCGAACAGCACGCTCAGCCCTGCCTTCCGTTTTGGGTGGTTCTTGCTCTTACAGTAAGAAGTAATAAATTATGAATATTTCATTTACTCACCTTCCCATCCATTTCCATCCTCCAAGTCTCACGATAGCCCGCTCTTTGTTCATTTTCTAGTGTTTTCGCCTTACACTTACTGCAGGAAACACCAACCAAAAGCAATGAGGTCGATTTGTCCTAAGAAGTATTGCATAATATCTACATATTACCCATAAATAAAAAGTATCTAACGCGGATTTAAGCACATAGATATTTATACATATGAGATCGACCTCATTTATTTCTTTAAAGTAAGCCGCCTATGAATCCAATAGTTTTCACGATAGATTTCTATTTACTGTTTTAGGCATTATTTTTCTTTATAAAATATTCATTTTAAGACCCATTCTTGATCTATCTAATTGCTTGATTTTATGATCCAAGAAGAGCTTCATATTCAGCCTGGATCATCTCTTGTTTTATTCATAAAATCACCTGCCTGCATGTCCCGAGTCCATTGAGCATATTGCTGTTTAACATGCAAACTTTACCAAGAAGAGCTTCATATTCAGCCTGGATCATCTCTTGTTTTATTCATAAAATCACCTGCCTGCATGTCCCGAGTCCATTGAGCATATTGTTGTTTAACATGCAAACTTTTTTTCGTCCAGCCTCAATCTGAATTTTTACATGGAGTCTGTGCGAGCGAACATACACACACTTTGTTCTGCAACACCAGTAAGCCACCTGCCCGTGGGCAGTAGTGAGGCTTTCACAATACCGCCGCAAACAACAACGCTTTGCAATAAACTTTTTACCATGTATTTTCAATGTGGAGGGCGTGAGTTCTCGAAATAAAGTCGGGTTTCAAATTGAGCCCCAGCGACAAACAGAAGTATCATGCTTCATTTTACGGGATAGTATATAATTTCAGGATTAAAGCCACTCATAATTCACCAAAAAAGAAGCATTGGGGAAAGGGAATAGCTGTGTGTGTGTTTGTGCTATTGGATCTTTATTTAATTAAAAGAACTTTTTTCTCCATCTTGCGAGAGGAGCAAGCAGAAAGAAATTTTTCTCCTGGGATGTTTTCCTGCTCAATATGTACATAAGAATGTATCTTCTTTTTNATAATTCACCAAAAAAGAAGCATTGGGGAAAGGGAATAGCTGTGTGTGTGTTTGTGCTATTGGATCTTTATTTAATTAAAAGAACTTTTTTCTCCATCTTGCGAGAGGAGCAAGCAGAAAGAAATTTTTCTCCTGGGATGTTTTCCTGCTCAATATGTACATAAGAATGTATCTTCTTTTTAAAGTACTGACTGAGGGAAAGTTGGATGTTACTTGAAACTAAACCGTAGTGAGTGGGACGAGGGTTGCTTAACTTCAGTTGGTTGAGTAAGAAACTGTTTTTTTCCTTCCTCAAGAGTTCGTTAGACTGATCATTCTAATGACATGTATGTTATTGGTACACGATATATACGATACGACCATACGACTTGGCTTTGGCTCCAGTAGCCCCTTCTGTGATTCCGGGGGTTTTCGGTCAATTTTCCCAGATGTACTGCTCCTTACTACTTACAGCCGTTCCACGAAGGTATGTGAGCATTCAAGTACTAAAACTATGAAGGGGAAGTAGCAGCACCCCTTCTGCAATGGATCTCCATCATCTTTATTTTTTCCCACTTTCCCTCCCTTCACTCATCCTTTCAACTTTCTTTGGAGTCTGGGGATGGGCGATGGGCGTGATGGCTAAAGGTAGCTACTAGCTAGCTAGTCATGTAAACATGTTATAAATAGCTATCTTAAAAGATTAAACGAGTTATTCATTCCGCTGTTATTATATTCTGGGGAAAGATGAATGGCTCGTACTAGTATTAAAATAAAGTGAATACATGAAACTGTAATGAGAATGTTTTCCCTTTTCCTCCCGTTCCAATTCTATTACGTAAGTTTCCATCTCCCCGGAATATTTTCACCATCAGTCATTGTGCCCGCTTTTGTTTTGCTCAGAAAATGACGTTATTTTTTCCTGGCCCGAGCACGTTTACAAACCTAATAATAATAATAATACTCATGATAAATATGTTTATGCTCAAACGTACTTGTGCATTGTTGGTACTTTTTTACCTTATGGCGAGAAATTGGTACGTATGAATTGAAAATCAAGTAGTGAATGGGATGACGCAACACGTGTACCGTGGGAAAAGAGTAGTGTGCTGGTTGGCATCCAGCAGTAGTAAAAGTATAGAAGTAATCTTGTTTGTCTGTGTGGAGCTATGCATGTTGCAATATTGGATTTGTTATTGTTAAAACTTAAAATCTATTATACTTACATTATTTCCACGAACCTTCTTCCTCGAATTACATTTTCGTCCGGGAAGTTGAATAATATTTTCCTGAATGGCTCCCTCAAGAGACTTTAAGTATTTCGCTGTTTTCCACCATGAAATGATGAAATTGGTGATACGAATTCAAAAGAGAGAGAGAGAGAATACGATCGACTCTCTCCTGATCCAGTTAAAAGTTTTGTGCCTGTTCCTCGCATTCATATTATTATTTGAATTGAAAGGGGGAGAAGTATACTGAAGAGCGGGGGTGAGTCCAAAATATTTTTGAATGATGTCACGAAGAAAAAAGTATCAATTTCTTATTTCTTCTGGCATGTTCAGCTTATTCCGAAAACTTTTTTACGATGATACGGAATTCTCGTACCATACGATGATCGTCGTCACCCTTTACCCGAGTTTCCCTTACATCAATGCTATACCGGAGCACCACCACTTTAGGGAACATCGTGCACTTTTTCCATCCCCCACTTTTCTTCGACTTTATCTCGCTACAGGCCACGTATTTATTACATAATCCATGGGTTTCCCTTCCCGTCTGAAAATGGTTATGATATCCTCTAACTATTTGTATGACCGCACAAAAATCCTATTTATCTGACACCATATACATATATCCATTCTTCGAACTTGGGTTTAAGCAGGGAGGGAGTGAGAGAAAATCGTACTTCATTTCACGTGGTGATGAGAACCGGGCGCGTGCGATGCATCTTTTTTCCCCATCGAATAAATTGGATCTAATATGGACCCCAAAATTGAGTAAAGATTAAGTTTGTGGATTTCCATAATGCGTTTATTATAATGACTCCTATTCGAGGTGATGGTTATTCAGTGACATTTCGATATGACAGGGATAGTAACTCCTCTTGGTTTATGTGGGAGGTGGGATGAATGCATGCATGTGAAGAAATAAATTGTCTAAGGTGGGGCACCATTTCACCATAAGAAGAAGTGGTGGTAGACAAGACAAGAAAAACGGTTATCATTATCATCAACATCACGCTCATAAAAACAAGCCATTATTGTGGTTCTTTTACATAGTGTCTAAGTGTCTATTATGAAGTTTTATGCTTGGCTGCAACTTATAAAACCAGAGGCTCGATCCTCTCACTCCTTTTCTCTCACTGCACAAGTGTGCTCCATTCTTTTGTGCGAGAGAGCCGTGAGGAGAGTTTACTCAAGAAAATGAATATGATGAGATTGCTCAACCAACTGAATATCTTTTAGGCTTCATTTAGTGCACCACCAACGCTTGCTTTCTCGCTGGAATGGCCGAACAACAAGCAGCTTATAAAATGCATCCTTACAATATTACACGCTCATATATGTATACATACGAATTCCTGAGGTTGAGAAATACAACTGACTGAAAGAACGAGTGGGAGAAAAAACACGAAGATGTTGATTTCAGCATTCATCTACATTTTCATCGCATATGACGCAGCTTTTAATAGACTTAATGTATGCGGGACTTACATGGACTTCATGCTTTCTTCATGTATACTTTATCATCACGCAAAGGACTTCATTTCCATGATACACGCTCCAGAGAAGAGGGCTCGTTCCACTGCAACTTTCGAAATGGCAAAACCTTCAAGGATGATAATGTGGTAAAGCTAGTTTTCCCTTTTTATTTATGTGGTTGATATTACTGTGGAGGGGGAAAGCACGCTTTTTACTTACTCGGTGCGGTCGGCTTGGGTTTGAGGTTTTTTGTTCTCAGACATCCCTTGGCTCTTTCTCAATTTGTGTTTGGATAATGCCTGCTCTCTTAAGTGTTTAAGTAGATTAGTTGGTTAGGTAAACATTGAAAGAGGATGAGAAAATTTCTCGGTGACGTTTTTAGATTCCCATTGCAGTCACTTTTTGGGAATGTTTGATCGACGAAGGGTTTGAGTCTGATTATTCATCCAACCTGCGAGATTACGTATCTACGAGATGGAAGATGTTCTACCACCCATGTCACCGTTGTTATTACTTTTCAGGGAATAAATTCAAAAATTCCTTCCTATTAAGGACAAGGACGCGCACGGGACTTGAAAGGGAATGAGGATCGTGAGGCTTGTATCATAAAGGGATTCGCTGAAAAATGTTTTTACCCTTAAATATCGTATTCCAGGCGAGATCAAATTCCTGGGAGCATTCTTTTTTGTCGAGTAAGTGAAGTGAACGTGGAAGGCGTCTTCCTTTCTTTTTAGCTTTTCCTTTGAGCTGCCTTTCAAGTGGGAGTGGAAATTGAAGGAAAGTGGTTTTCAAGTATTCTTTTGTGTTTGCACAAATCTTAAGCAAGATTGCAGGGGATAATCGCACTTTCGTGATGATGATGATGATACAGTGCCTACCACTACAACCGACTTTGCCATTATTATTCATTGTTTATGTTTCTCGTGATAATACTTGACTTACTTTTCCGCCCTCCTGATTTTGCAAATACTTATGGCGGGTTCACCGTACTTCGCAAGTTTTTTTGTATTCTTTTGATCTTGCACGCTTCCAGAACACAAGAAGATGCATAAGATATAATAACAGGAGGAACCTTTTACTTTGGTACTTAGAAGGTTTTAAAAAATATGTTATTGTTTATCTATACCGTGTCACATATTACCAGATATCAGATAGCTTGGTGGAAATCAGCTTGTTGCACTTGCTAACTTTCATTGAGACGCATTGGGCATTGTGAGACTGAGGCATGAGTTCATATGAAAATTGGCTGAGTAAACCCAAAGACATTGATGCCTATTCAGATGAGTATGTGCCTGTCATGAGGAAAGTCCTCACGCGAAACCTTGTTTAAAGAAGATCATTACTATATTTCTTTGACAAAAAATATGGAAGGATTTATCATGTACCTCTTGTGAGACGATCTGAATTGATAACTTACGAGAGAGAAATTCAAGTGACTACGCTCGATATTTCCGTGGAGTAAGCACCAGTATTGAGTGAGTCACTCATGTGAGAGCAAGACCACACAGAAAGAAGATGCCAAAATGAGATGGTATTAATAAATATCAGAGTAAATCTGAAGTGACGTAACCTTGTTGTTAGGAAAATCCCTTCTCCCTTTCATGTGGCTACACACTGATACTACTTCTCTAGCTACCACCATTGTATGGAATTTACTTCAAAGAAGCAAGAAAAAAATGAGGAGTAGATGGAGGAAGATATAAAGAATGTGTCTAGTGACGGAAACAGGAAATATTCTGTCGACCATTTATATTATTATCAGTTCCATTTTTTTGGTGCATTGTATCGCACCGAAAGGGAAAAGTAAAGGAGGTATCGGTAGTAAAAGTCCTCTCCAAGTAATAATATACGCTTTTATTGACGTTTATAAGAATGGAAAAGGGAACAATGGGAATTCGTGTCTTCTTTTATTGAATCTCTTTAACATTACTTTACAAACATTATTATGCATGCATGATAAAGTTGTAAGTATTGAATTTACTACAAGTCGAACGAAACGCAGACTAACATTATGTAGTCATGATCTAGGGAAAAAATCTTGAACGTGAGTCTATTGAATGAATGAATGAATCTTACTCTCTTTTTCCTTCCACAGAGATTCACGACGGGAACTACACTGAAGAGGGACCAGACGCCCAAGTGGATTTTCCTGACACGCAAGCACCTCTGGAAATCGGTACTTTGTGTATCAATTTTAGATCATGAAACGATACTAACATTCTGCCATGTGTGTAATTCCCTCAATTTTTCTCCTGTGACTTTTATTTTTCTCTGTGCAGTAGTGTCAGAAGAACCAATCCGAAGTATGCTTCTTTTTATTACTGATTCGATGCATCTCTTCCTCGACTAACCTAATAATAAAGGGCTAGGAAAATGATAGTTTATCATAATATTCAACATTTTTGAAATACATATGTATTATTCATCGATTGTCGATACTATATATGTATATTGCAATGTTGTAATACGTAAATATGGTTTCTGGTAGCTCAATTGATTGCTTGTATTATGTCTCAATCCCAATTGATTTTCCAATTTTTTATCTCCGCGTTTCCTATTAGTGTCTTGCATACTTTCTCGGCTGGATAGGTATGAACGTGACATTTCCTCCGATGCGTCGATCAATGTTAATAATATGCATACCTTTTCCTTGCCCTCCTCCTCGGTTCAATTGCTTTCTCGGCTATTTCCAATCTGTCACAGGAGGAAAAAAAAGTTTAAACCTTATTTTTACGCTTCGAATGTCTCCCTGAAATCTATCACAATCGCGACATGTAGTAGTTGTATATAAATAGCTCAGTACAACACTCGCGCAGGAATGAATAAACGGCTAAAACCTCTTCCATTACAAACAATATTTTCCGGTGGGATGCAAGGAGGGAAGGAATATATTGCATACCTGCATGCCTTCCATTATTAAAAAGCTAATACGACACAGTAAAAATTGAAGCCATGTTGGAATCCTCAGAAAGTTCAGCGAGACTAGTGGTAATCTTCAATTTGAAAACAGCAGCGGCACTTTGAAAGGAATTCCTCAAAAAAATCTGCTGTTGACTTATTATTATTAGTTTTTCCGCGTGTAGATAAAAATAAATTGGTTTTGTCGCAACCCTTACAGACATACATATTTGCCGGGAGTTTTTGTTGCGCCCACACAGTGAATTCTTTTTCTTCTGCTGCTGCTGATTTCATTAGTCATTTATGAAATCAATTCCACAGCTACTTTGACTGCTAGCACGCGATTTCATTTTTTGCATCAAGAAATTTCCAGGAACTTCATTGAAACCGAGCTTATCTCAACTCCACTGCCAAGACTTTTTATGCTCCTGACAAACATTGGAAGGGGGCAATTTTACTCGCATTTTGGACAACAAAAAAGCTTAGCCTTATTTTTTTTAATTTGCTCCTTACCGAGCGCACTTTAGGCTGTAAAAGTGCTCGCCACGTAATAGAATATCGAAGAAGAGCTAGTTGCTACTTACAGCCCAAATTCACGAAAATGTTATCCAGGTACAAGCTTTGTGAATATGAGGAGTGTCGGGGTGGGTTCTTGATTAGATATTCTGCATATAAATTCAAACCTTATGACTGGCGCGTTCAATTAATCAGGGGGAAGCGCAAAATCAATCTTGAGTAGCTGTATGCACGCGTCCTCAACAAGGCTTCCTAGTTTGACGAAGTTGATGATCTATGAAAAGACCGAAATTAACTTTGTGTATATATCGATTCCCAGGGCACAGCATATTTTTTGCGGCTTTTTTCGTGGAATTTAAGTCACAAAATTGGAAAAGTTTGATTTTTTATATTAGTACATTGATAGGTATTTCCACTGTACAAAAACTTCAAACTCACTCGCTTTCCGCATACTTCCTTCCCTGCCGCATGTAACGATCATCCACCTCCGTTTAAATACATTTCCTGGTGTAGACACCCTAATTCAGTAGTATGATGAGCACTACTCGTCGTCAGTCAACTTTTATTTTTAATTTATATGCGAAAAAACTTTGTTCACTTTGTGAATTTTTAAGCAAAGTGTTTGTTCTTTCACCTTATTTATTCTGGTTTCGTCACTTCTTGTTTGCTTCCGCCCCGACTAGTCCGATATCTGGTTGACGGTGAGTCTGTTTGCACAGGACGGCAGAATGCATTACTGCGTAGGAGAACAGCCGTAAGCCAAGCATTCCGGCGAATTGTTACAAAAACAATATTAATTCCGGGGAGTGACGACATTGATGATGAAAATGAGAGTAAAGCTGCAATAGTTCAAAGCTTTGAATTTATGGAAGCATGTGCATTTTATCTTTATTTCGGGTTACTAAAAACTTTTAGTTTTTATGGCGGGGAAAATGAATTCACTATTTAAATATTAAACTCTCACTCACGAGAAAATCAGTTAGCGTTTGCTTTTATGGTGGTCTGTGAATGAGGGAAGTAATAAAATACAGCGTTGTTATCTAACTCTAACCCCCTCCTGCTCAAATGTACTAACAACGCTTGTTCATTCGTCCGATCGCGTAGTAATATTTTTTCTCCATGTTTCATGTTTGTGTAGGGGACTTGGACTCATCAATGGTGGAGACAGTGGTTGGGATCATTTCAGGATTAATATTACTTCTGGGCATTGTGGCAGGATTAATCATTTGTATGCGACGGAATGGTCGCTCCATTTCGTCCGCTTTTCAATTTCATTCCGGTGCCTTTCACTTTCCATGGCGTACGACTTGGAGCTCGGTGCCTACGCACATTGTCACTCAAACTAATCCTACCACGGAAGGTGTCAAGGTAAGCTAATACTATATATTCGTATTGAACGCGTATAAATTGTAAAATTTTCATTTTTTTGCAAATCATTTTACGAGTGGATGTGGACGAATGGATATAAGCTTTTTGGTGTAAATGTAAGTGCGCACAAAAATAGGTCCTGGAACAGGAATAGGAATTACGCGGATATTAGATTTGCCTCATATGTCATGAAAAGCACGTAAAGAAACGTCAATCCGAAGGGCAAAAAATCGGTGGAAAATGCATTCTTTTCAAGAATAAGTAGGCGAAAGCACTTGACAAAAAATTAAAGAAAGCTTTTCTCTTTCTGACATTATTCGACCTTTTTTCGAGAAAAGCATGTGCCGTGACTTGCCCAAGCCACGCCGATGGCTTCCTTTCTATTTCTTTCCCGTGAGTTTAAGTCTAACCAGAGTGCCTCCAGCGGAAAAAATAAAGTGTTGAGATTTCGACGTTTTCCTAAAATTCTGCATTCCTCATTCATAG
>JAHZNH010000077.1:0-10887 GCA_027744355.1 Tyrannoseira gladiata
AAAAGCCCTTTGTCTACGCATTGTTCTAAGCTCCAAATGACCCGAAATATTTCCTAGATATTCATTGAATGTGGAACTTAAAAGGAAACATTGCGCCAACCATTTGAGACTGTAAATGCCGCATGGGATGCTGATAAGTTGGAATAATTAATTAATTAATTTAGCGAGAATGAGATTGACGCATGAGGTTAAATTTCAAGAAAATTTTAAGATGTGTAGTGTTCCTCGAATTTTAAATTCCCTCGGGTAAGATTTTATCTGCATCAGTAACTGTATTTAATAGTGTTTACTTTTTTGGCTTCACCGGAAGTACTTTTTCTAACACCGATGCGGTGCTTCTCTAGGTCTCAGGTCTCAAATGATTGAGAAAAGGCGGGTAGTGGGTAATTACGGGTACGGAAGCAGAGTTTTTTTCTGCATCGCTCGAAGCACAGTGAAACGAATAGGAAACGAAGGCATTAATTTATTCTCCTGTAAATTGTAAGAAATGCCTGTTATTATCTCCGCAATATCTATCTATGTGCATTACACTCTGAAGAAAAAGAATCAGAGGAAAGAATAAAAGATCTCAGCCCCCTTCGGTTGCACACATCACATCGCACCAGTAATTTCTTCCTCCGCTCTTGTGCAATCAAGGTTTTTTTCGGGCAAAGTCCACCAAAAGAATGAAAACACAACTTTGTTGTTTTGGCAAGGAATCACGCGTTTAATAGAAGCAGTATCACAATCACACTATCCATAGCTTCAGAGAGTGAAAAAACTTTTTTTCTACTCGCTGGCTACGGCAATTTTTTCTTGGATGGGTTGTTGAGATTGCGCCAGGAAATGGTAGTTTTCCCATTCTTTTTCAAAAGTCAGATCAGGATAATAGAATGCTAAAGCGAGGAATCAGGAGAGTGAGAAAAAAGGAGGAAAAAAAATGTGAATGAAGTAAAAGCACAATTCCTTGTGCGCAGCCTTGAAGTCTAAACTACTACTAGTGACTATTCAATGCGAAGTGGTGCAGACTTGCTGAGGTCTATTTTCCTTGAGTTGGGGGATGCGATACAAAAAAATTCTATTTCCTTTTCGCCAAATTTTACTTGCTTAACTGCACCGAAACGGGCAATTTCACAGAGAGTGAGAATCCTAAACCGGACAGTAATTTCCTCATTCCGAGAGTAAAAATGAAAACAAGGGAATTCCACTCCATCCTCCATCCATTTTAAAATGCAACAGAAGAGTCGGAGATTTTACCATTTCACCGAGTAATGAGAAGTGTTTTGTGATGCATGAGTAAATTTTTTTTCTACCTCTGCAAATCCTCGCCACCCCATGGCAGGGGTAGGCCAGACAGCCGAAATTCGCCCTTTTTTCTGCTGAAGACGTGAACACCGAGAGAGAAGATAGATATTGTGGAAAAATAAAAATAATCCTGAGTTATTTATGTTCTGTGCGTGCCCAAAGAGTTTTCAAACGTGAGTTTGACACCACAAACAATGAGCTTTGATGTGAATATCCCTCACGATCCACTTAAAGACTTACGCACGTGTGCAAAGCATTTTGAATTGTTTTCAAGGGAGATTCGCGGGTTAAACGAAAGGCGATGATGATGGATTTCTATTCTAGCCCAATTTTAGTAGAATCTCTTGAAGATTAAATTTCTAAATACCTATTGGCTTTCGAAACTTCAGAAGAGTAATCCGGTTTCAGGGAGACCACCAATCGATCCCCATTCTTTTATGACAGGATGCTCTCCACAAGATACCTGTTAATTTACACCGGGCGACTTTAGCTGGCCTATTCGGCCTCCATCAAATAACTCAGGTTTTTTTTACAGAAGCTGCAATAATTAGAAAAGGCTGAAATTTATGACATCGTTACGCTGCTAATATTTCATTTCCCATTGCAAAAACTTGTTCTCGTTTTTATCGGTTTTGAGTAGAGCTACGAGGATAAACTCTCGACTAAGGCAGTTTTTNTTTTTACAGAAGCTGCAATAATTAGAAAAGGCTGAAATTTATGACATCGTTACGCTGCTAATATTTCATTTCCCATTGCAAAAACTTGTTCTCGTTTTTATCGGTTTTGAGTAGAGCTACGAGGATAAACTCTCGACTAAGGCAGTTTTTTACAGTTTAAAGTTGCTCTTTAAAGTGCTCCTTATTCATTAAGAATCGAACTACTTAACCTGGGTAGAATGTGAGACAACAAACACTGTTTTTTTTTTAATTTGGTGTAGTGTTAGCCTATTCCCATGTTAAAAATCCATTTAGATCCTAATCTCTATATTCGTCGACACAAGAGGATGATTCTTGCTTATGTTGTTTTTTTGTTTCTCTAGAGGCTCTAGAGGATTAGTTTTAGTTGAACTCTTGCTACAATTTTTTTTGCAATGCAGAGTATCTTTACAAAAAAACATAATTTTATTGGTCCGGGGCTAGGATTAAAGATGCTCGGAAAATCCCAAGAGATTTTTATTATTTTGTTGGCAATCCTATTATGAAAGAGAGCCAGGCAAATGCAAACAAAACCACCATGTACCACTATAACTAGATGTGGATAACAATATCAAGTGGTGAAAAACTCTATTATCGTTTCGAATTTTCAAATCATCGCAGTATCATCATACAGATGCCCTATGTGGGTAGTACCTATTCTCTGTCGAAAAATTATGTATCGCATTACAATTCCACTAATGCGGCAAGCGGGCGTGTAGTATGTGCCGTTTCGTTTCCCTAAGCAGGGTAATCATGATCACCACTACAGTTATTCATAAAACAAGAAAACCACACGAGAATCGAATTTCCTACTTTTGATGCGATCATGAGCTAGTGGTAGATACTGTTTCGTTTTTCATGAGATGACCAAAATTGCCTGAAAGAAACACCCCTGAAATAAGTATCATCATGGTCATGATCATGTCTGGGAACAGATTATATACGAGGACGTGTACTAATTTTTTCTATGTAAATATGTATGTACATAAGTTGGTACAATATGCATGTTCAGTGAAGCCATGATCCTGAGGAACCCGTTTGTTTTATTGGTACATGATACTGGCAAGCGATGATGAGGAATTGGAATGTGCAATCTTCAGTTACTCGTGTCATTTTAGTGTGCTTGCATCGGGGCTCGTAAATGTTGATGATTGTGGTGTGGCGTGGTGTAGCTGCACTGCAACGCATCATTAAGCACGAATGATCGGGATCGTCTTCACTCATCTCTTTGCCCACATGTTTTATTGGCATTCCGATTCCATGCCGAACTACATTTTTATTTTGGCATCTCGAATTTTTTTGGCAATGGTGACCGGCAAGGACAATAGCTCACTTGTTTGATGTGGCTTTCACGACAGGAAAAACCCGAGGCGAGATATGTATCTATTGTTAGTCTCCTTGTGAGTTTGATTGGTACTGAAGGCTTGTGAAGAAGATTCCAGATCCACTGCTGCGAGTGGGATGAATGCTTTATGTCCAGTCCGTTTCTGAAATAGAATTCTAGAAATTTTTTCTGGTCTAGTAGAATTATCTCTTCCTAAGAACTTGGAAGATAAAGCAACGTTACTTATGAGCAGAGCTTTTCCTGGATAATCAGGTACTAGCTCGGCTGGAACGAAGCAGAACATGAGCATGGAAGAATGCGATGCGATGGTACTTGAGATAAAAAACTTACTACTCCATACTTGCTTACTTTACTTACTTTTGCGAAATCTATAAAAATTGAGAGTAACTTCGCCGTGGGAGTAAGAAATCTAAGATACTGCTCTGCTCTGGGGCTGTCTTTGTTCGGTGTATAGTTTCCTAACGAATGCCATGTCATTCATTGCATTGCATTGCTTCTAAAAATACTGCATCAATTCAATTTGAGTGGCTGTTCCGAAAACATGATCCCCGCAATTGCTTTTAACTTGAGAGACTCGCAAGAGAAGATTGGCTTGGAGCTGTGATGTAGCCTTTTGGGTGGGTGGGTATGGTTCAGCTAGGTTAGGCTAGGTTGGTAGGTAATGGCGCAAGTTGTTGTTGTTATTCAACGCGAAGATCAAGCAATATAATGGCAATAATTCCGATCTCTTTTCATGATAGATGAGCCTAGTATTCACAAAGTGAGAACCGAGATGATAAGATTACTGCTCCCGGAGGTTTCCCAAGAGGAAAGACTATAATGGCTATTGGAGCCGTCCACATGGTCATTTTCAAAGCCAGCTCGAGTGAGTCGCTTCTCGATTGTGAGAAAAAAGATGTGGCTTGACATTTCGCGGAGTACTAATCAACCTTACAATGTTCATATTTCTGAGTCGTATTATGTATTTATGGCTGTGAGAAGCGAATTTAATCAGTGACTTCCATATTGTTTTTCTTTGTCTGTGCATGAAGTACATATTCTTCCTAATCCGGAGACTATCTACTCATTCTTTATGTAACTCTCTGGAGTGTTTTGACGCACGTCGAAGGGAAAATTGAAAACTTAGTGGGAAAGGTCCAATGGAGCAGTCGTTTGGAAAATAAAAGTTTTCAAGTTGTTCTATAATTTTAGTTTTTATTAGAAGCTTGAGTCTAATGAGATTAGATTATTTAGGGACAAATAATAATTGCTTGGTGGGTCTCTATCACCTCTCCCAAATTACTTGAATTCCTGATTCTCCCACACTGATTTAACTTGATTTGGTTGGCTAGCCAACCGCAAGGCACTGCCGCCGCAGGCGAATATTAATATGGACCTTACACCGACAGACGGACTCCAGGCAACGCGGCACTTACCGATGCGATTTGATTTGATGTGACCCAAAATGACTCCGCCAAAAAATGGGATTTATTTCTGTATCCAAGAATGTGGGAACAGGGAGGAATCAAAGGAACTATGCGAAAACGTATTTATTAGCTGCTAATGATAATATTAATGTAATATTTCGCGCTTGCCAAGATCACTTGATACATGTTCCAAGTGACCTTCAAGGGCATCATCGTAGACGAAATTCGGCACATCCTTTCGTCGTGGACGACGTCCCGCAGCGTGTATATATTTATAATATTTTGATTGAGGAAAAATTGCACAAGAGTGAGTAAGTGCTTTTACTTCTCCCCGGATGAAAATAGAATTTACGACATGACATCGTAAATTGAGGGAGGCGACGAAAAGGAATAAAAGGAAGGAGATTAGAATTATTATCTATATAATTTGGAACAATATGATTCTGTGGAAAATTGCTAGATATTCGATTCGATAGTCATCGTCGGTGCCAAAACCTCACCACAATTCGAGCCTGTCATGATCGTGGTGGGCTGCTGTGTATCATCATTCTGTGTGTCCTTTACCATGAGGAATACCATGATCGGAGGGAAGCTCAATTGCGATATTTATTATTGCATATCATTTTTTTATTGAGACGCGACATTACATTGTCGATGAGATATGAGCCAGGCTGGGATGCAAGCTTCGTGAGATTTTTTTCTATCTCTTTATTCGGAGGAAGCTGACTCTTGATTTAAAAATAAACTGGTATATAAAGGCCACTGAATAATGGCGAGAGCGTGGTATTCTGATCAGAGATTTAGATCTGGTCACAATCATCACCAAATTTTTACTTTGTTACCTGCACACTCCGCCAAGTTTTAAGTTCCGATTTGAAGAAAGTGCGTCTCAGTTCGCCCCGAAAAGTGTGGAAGCAGGAAAAAGGGGAAATATCTCATTTAGGAGTACCAGTCGATTATCCCATCGTTTAATAGAGTTATAGTGAGAATTTCAAAGGCATTCATCAAACATGGTAACGTGTAGCGTTCTCTAATCAATTCACTGAAGAAATTAATAACGCCTTTCACGAAGTGTGTCGTACAAAGATTATTTCATAAATCTCATTTTGATTTCAAAAACAGGAGGAAAAGCTAAAAAGGGAGTGTAAGCCCTGTAAGTTGTTCTTTTTACATTTTGGAATCTTCATAAATCCTATCATGGGTTAACTGATCAAATCGACACATTCGATATCTTAGATCTGGAAAAGCTCTTTAAGAAACATGACGATCTTGGGTCTGGTGCTGTGACCATGGACGGAATGAGAAAGATTCTTGCGGAGATGATTCCAGAGTTTAGTCAGGACGAAGAGCTCAATGAAATGATGTCTGAACTGGCTTCAAGTTCAAAGTACTCAGTGCTGAATCCTCAAACGAAGAAATTCGAAGTGAAATATTGTAAGTTTCTCTCTCCTCCTTCTCTTTCCATCGTGGAGGAATTCAAGACTCAATTTCTTGCTGTTCTGCTCACTGTTCAAGGGCAATATTTAATACTTTTTCAGTGGAAAACTCCATTGATTTCCCAGCCGCTCTCTACTTATGCGTGTACTTCTTGAAGAAGCTGGAAAGGCGGAACACCGACTGCTTTTCGGGGAGAAGCACTGTGCGATTTGATGACCTCCCGGGAAGAAATTTAAATCCAGTCGAAAGTAAAAACGAGAAGCGGAGATTCTTTTAGAGCGGAAGAATCTCCAAACCAGTTTTTTACAAGGGTTCTATAAAATGCTACATCATCATACATTTTCAGTGACGCTTTAAAGGAAAACCTTTTTTATTCTACTCTACATTATCAACATCAGAAGAGACACAATCTATATTTTAGAGAATCATTCTATATATTATTCTACAATATTTCGATCCTTACACATCCAAGTACCTTTACTCCAATGCCTCAAAATACAATAAATAAATACATACACTTTTTATTTAATGAGATTAATTACATCTCAGCGTTCACACGTTTCCTGCTTATTTAAAAGTACAATAAGGACTTTATGCTGAGCATTGCGAATTCTTTGCCTTAGCAGATTGCATAATATAGCATAAATCCCTTCATGAATTAATTAAACCCTCGAGGAACAATTTCAAACGAAGCAATTATGCAGGTACTACGACAGATTAAGGATGTTGTTGCATGCGTAATTTGTCCAGGCGGAACCATTCAAATGCAAAGTAATTTACTGCATTCAATTTTTCATGAATTCGGAGCCTTTTCCCGGAAACGAGCTTCTGTGAATGCCTTACTTGTGACTCTTGCAAGTAGCGCATTGCATAAAACACTTCACCTTCAGATCCTGCAAACAGCATCAATAACTAGAATTCTAGAATCCACGTGCGCATCAAGACACAAACAACCTCATGTTCAAGAAGTACTCCAACAAATTTATATACCCCATCAGTCAATTATGCTACAAAATGAAGGTGGGACAGGATGTGTCGCATGGTGGATTCCAACGAAGATGAGGGAAGTCATGAAAATTTAATTTCTAGTTGGCTCATGTTTTTGAGCTCTGTTGGGCCTTAGGGAATGCAATGCTCGAAGAAGATAAATAAGCTTTAGCTTTAGTATAGGTACATGCGTAACTTACATACATATATCTGCTCACGGATGGAGGGAAGCTCTTCGGAACAATCCATTTGACTTACTTGACAGATGCTAGTTATTCCTTCATTATGTTGACAGCATTCTCAATTAAATTGAATTACAGAGCCAAATTATTCTAATTAGACATGCAAATGAGCGGCTTACACGATTCCAACCCACTGTCCTAATTGGTCTGGGAGTGAAGAAGACAAATGGAGATCTGATGATTCATCCCCCAGTGTATAGACAGAAACAAGTGGCGTGGACAGATGAACCGCTAGAGTCACAGCTCACTTATTACATTCATTCATCTTTGAAGCAGACAATTTTCAAGGGCAAGTTTCAAGATCAGGTTGGATTTCTAACGAGAGCTGCATGAACGCATAAAACTCCTGAGCATGTATTTGCAAATATGGCATCATGGATCATGGAACAAGTTATTGGGCAAATTCCACACATTTTTCTCTTCCCGTCCATAAATAGACATCCTCAGACTTGTCGCGCGTGTAAACTGTCCCGTAGGAAGGAAGGAGTCCTAGACCCACTCATATTTAGCCGACGATTTTCCTCCATTACCTACTTACGATTACTCAACCATTGATAATTTATGTGACGGGGAAATTGCAAATTCACGAAGTGAAATGATGATACATGTCCCAGTCGTGCCACTCATTCATTCTTAGATGGTAGGTATTTTCCCATCTCAGACAGTTTATTTGTTTACATCAGCGTCATTTGAAAATGGAAACGGTTACAGTTTCGCAAAAAACTCATAAAAACGTGACCTTCGCCTTCAAGTGACTTCTCCAAACAATAGATTTATGTGTTGTACTCCGCATTCCTTCTTTTGGTGAACTCTACACCACACGAAAAAGACGCTAACATTTACTTGCTCGGTTGTCGGTGTTCCTTCTGCCTGTCTGCTCAACGATTGATTGTCTAGCTAGGCCATACATCACTCATTGTTCACTTGTTATACGGAGTACATCGTTCAGGAATGACCTCGTGAGAAAACTAATAAAAAATTCTAATTTACATTCGATTCAAAGAGGAATGAAGCCACGCCATAAAAGTATTGATATTATTGGTTGAAGAAGAGCATTAAACTTTGGTTTGGCGAAATAAGGACTTGTGCACGTACTAAATTGTAGGTACATCGCTCTCTGCGAGATCAATGATGCCTGACATGTGCATAATGATGGAGATCATGATGATGATCATCATCCTCATCATTCTCTGCTCATCCCAGTCGGAATAAACGCCCACGCGAAGTTGTAGTACTCAACCCAATTGTTTCTCTTGACAGCTCCTCTGTATAAAAAAAACTCTAGAGATGCGAATCGAAAGTCCATTCAATAAATTGGATTGGACTTTTGGATTGACAGCTACACAATATGATGTAGCATGTGGCTCTGCTTGTACCTAGTGCCCTTTAAATTTATGCGTAATTTAATTCTAAGAGAGAGTACAAATTGATAACGAAAAAAGTTGGGGTGAGCGTACTTATTCACTTAAAGATGCAGAGGTCGCCCCTCTTTTTTCTTTCCAAACTGTCGGCATCTCTCTCAGTCAGAGTGGTCATTAAACAAGTCGTCGTGGGAGTTCCATGGCCTATCAATTGGGATAATGATTGCACTGGTTTTTTACTCGCTTCCTAATTGAGAGTGAACCTAGTTATTTGTCATTTATTGGAGCTTGTGCCAGAAAGATAAAAGTCATTTGGAAGTGGAGTGGGTTGGCTAATATGATTTGTCAAGTTATTGTCACTTCATGGAAGTACGTATTTAGGGAGAAGTTTTTCCCTATAATTTGTTTATGGGTGAGTAGAACTAGCAGAGTTACTTAGCATCTTCAACAAGACTATCGATCCACTTAATCAATCTCCATAATAGGAAAGTTGCTCACGGGAGAGCTACCTCCTTCCTTGCATCATTGAAACTTGCACTTTGATAAAAAAAATTGTGATATTTTTTACGTAACGCAAACAAGATCAATGAAATGAATCAATGGAATATGTACCTACTTACTGACTCGTGTGCATGTTGTTGTTTTGCACTGGAGTGGGTTCACCAAACTATCTAAGCCTAGTTTTTTTACACGCTCACGAATAGAATTAAATGACGGGGTATTTTTTTTGCTAATGGTGAAGTTTATTTTTGCATTGACTCTCATTACACTTTTACCTTAATGGACTGTGATGCGAGTGGATGTAATAATGCAATGACACAAAATGACAAATACTATTTTCTGTATTTGCTGCTGCGTCAGTAAGTTGTTTTTGTGCTCCATTTGTCAAAGTGGGGATGACTGAATGAATGAATGAATGAGGAAAGCACGTCACATGAATTAGCGAGTGCTTTTGTCAGCATGTGGCAATGGCATTGCTTTCAAAAAAAAAAAGGTTTTGAGGGGGCAAACACGGAAAAAGCTATGAGAGTCCCGTTGAGCTGAGTTGCGTCCTGCATTTATGTATGTATGTCTGTGGGGGGTGTTGTTCAAAATGGAGTGTGGGGATAAGCCCATCACATATCATGAAATTGGAAGTTGAGGGAAGTGACAAGTATTAGTTTAATGATGGCGTGCATACATCATTAACTCCATCGCAAGTTTCACTTTCATCACACCGACATTGAGAGAGAAATAAACTCGCAAGGGAGAAATGATGTAATGAATGGGCTTTTGCTACTAACTACCCACCCACCTATCTGGAAAAGGAAGATGATGATTTGAAAAGTGGTTTGGATGAGAGTTGTTGAGCAAACACTCGTGGACTTTTTTTACCAGTACTTAATTAAATTGGACTGGTTTGCTCATTTACCGGGCGAAGGAGTTCCCAATTAATTAGAATGTTTTTACATATTTATTAAATGCTACTCGGAATAGGGTATTATTTAATCATTAATGATGGGATTCCAATTAGGAAACCTCAAGTGAGGATTTTGAGTTATCCTAAAACCATGAGTGACATCAGTGACATATATGAGTGATCCCTAATTGAATGAGTTGCCTTAATCAGTTTTGATTTCTGAAGCTGAGGAGGAACTCGAAGCAAGACAGTACTTTTTTATACGTAGGTACGTGTGTTTTTGAATCGAGTCCATCCATCATATTAAGTAAGGATGAAGGAGGCTTTATGATTTACTGCGGCCAGTTTCTGCAGAAAGCAGACAGACTTCCTTCTCTGGTTCTGGAAATGTTCTACATGCATTGACGGGGTTTTCTTAATGGAGGAAAATTAATGTAGATTTATGACCTAGTCGACCGGCTATTAGTTGAAGTCAGTCCAAGTCTGAACCTCTAGGCCCAATACTTCCAGAGTTCCATCTTTGCAAAAGTGACTACCTTTTTTACGCTTTATCCTGCTTCCAAAGTCCACCAGACGGAAAAAAATTACCCCAATATATTTCATCTTGTTGCAGTCATGTCCCAATCTTCATGGGGTGTAAATCATGCCACGTTAACCAACGACCTTAAAGCACTTTCAAAGTAATAATGTGAAACTGAACTGAAGGCGTAAGTATATTGCGCTCGAAAATA
>JAHZNH010000078.1:0-19428 GCA_027744355.1 Tyrannoseira gladiata
CATTTCCAGTCATCTCCCACTGGATTTTGTATCGTTCTGACGAATCGGCGCTAATGAATTCTCGAATCCAGTCTATTGCTACGAGAATCCATCATAATAAAAAATTCGAATTTTCCCATGAAAATGCATGTAAATTCAGGTGTACTATTCACTGCCTTCATTTTCCATAGAAAAGATCGGGGCAATTTGAGACAACGCGATTGAGGCTACATAGACTAACCTTATCTGAGCTCGGCACGTAACCTAACCTAACCTACTTAGCTGCTCCTCTTTCAGAGTTAACCCAACCTAAGCGGAGCAAAGCACGTAACCTAACTTATCCTCGGTATGTTAAACCTAAGCTGAGCGGAGCCAAGCAGGTAACCCAACCTATCCTAGTCATGCTTAGCTTACCAAAATCAATAAGTGCATGCACGTAACCGCTCTATTTTATTTATTTGCCCCAGAAATGTCCCAAGCCAATAATGATGAGTATTTAAGCCCTGCTCAAAATCAACTTTAATAATATGCTATCTATCATCATGAAATTATTTATTCGAAAAATGAATCCGGAGTCCTAACTGCCAGTTTATGCTCACCATCTCTCCAAGGTTTAAATTCTGAAACGAATAATTTCGAATTGGCTCAGGCACATTCAAGTAATCGATAATGCATCACAAACTATGTGTGTGGCATGACATAGGCTTGCTCAGCTTCTTTTCCTACTTACTTACTTCATTTCAATTTTTTTTAAAAACTCGGAATATAATATAGCCCTACTTACTAGCATTATTACTACACGATAACTTCGGTTCTGCTATGGTACACGCATACAAACTGGGGAGATTGACAGAACTAGGGTAGATTTCAGCCTAGAGGGACATTACACCAGCACAATGCAACGCATCACTCATGACATAATAGGTTCGGTCAGTTCCTCCTTTACATTGATGAAAACCCAACTGCATACTTCAGTATTCCTCCTAAATCTGGTTACTTTAGTCGGTGGCGATCAATTTGCCAGCGCAGATAGCAGGACACATTTTTCCGTTCCTTCAACTCTCATTTCATTCAGGTGATAACAGCAGCGACTCTCAGGTTGTTTTGTATCATGGGTATCAGGTCATGAGCCAGCGAAAATTAATTAGTTTTGATAGTTGTCCCCCATTTACCAGCTGAACTAACAAATCATTTTTCCTGCAATTCAATGTTCTTTCTTACCTAACCATTGTGGTTCTCATCATCTCATCATGCTAATTTGCCACCGATTATACTCACCCACTTCTTCTTCGCCGAATCTAAGAAAGTCATTATTTCCACGCTAATTTATTACTGCACCGTAATCATTTTCTAATTCAGTTTGCATAATCCCTCCGCTCTGAAAAGAGAACTGTGACGGTTACCTACTCACGACAGAACACGACAAGCGACCACGACACGATGCGTTATTATGTTGCACGTTGCAACAACGGCAGCTGGTACACAGCGAGCGCCGGTTGTACTGGCAAAAAATTCTCTGCTAACTTCAAGTCATTTGCATTCTCAAATCTTTTGTCGGGCCATGTTCTCCACAGAAATTAGATATTCGGAAATTATGAGCTCTTGTTCGTCTCTCCCAACTTCTTAATCACTCACTCACTCATTCACCCTGATTCATCTTCTTCATCATCATTTTTTTATAAATATATATATATTCATTCAACTACATTTTTTACAAATCCTGACTGAGTCTGAGTCCCTGAATCTTCCAGAAATTGATTGGACGGGGCGCTCGCTCCTCTCCACTTCCATTTTCAGAGCATGTTCAAACTCTTTATACGATTGTTTTACGAGCCTCCAATAAATTAGGAATTAGTAAATATTGGAAAAGAAATTCATCGTCTGCGATCAGTGAGTGAGTGAGTGCTCGCATTTTGTGGGGATCGAATGGAGTGAATTGGAGTGTGATGTGAAACGAGAGTAAATCTATAGCGTCTCGTTTAGTATGCAGGGTTTGACACCCAATTAATTCGCTCTGTTGATTTATATCACTTGTTGCCCCGCACGAAGAGGTATCAAGTTCTGCATGGGCTCTAGTGCGCTCTGCGTCTCCTCTCCTCTTGATTTCTTCCTCAATCCTTGTAAGGACGATGCGATGTACTTACTTCTGAAATGTAATATAATGCTGCATAAAAAAGCTACGAATTGACTCTGGCTCAGGCTCGAAGAAGATCGAGAAGAGTAAAAACGCGTTCAACTCCAAAATTCAATGCTCGGGCAAACCTGCTCCCATCCGTGGGCATTGGGTTCGGTTCGGTTGACTTAGTGGTGGGCAGTTGTAGAGCACTGAATATCGTCTTGTAATTCGAGATAAGTAAAAACGCATTTTTATTAGTGCATTATTATTATTATTTCTCCATGTTCTCTCCCTGTTTCACTTTGACTCGAGAAAAGTGAAATGAATGTAGCGAGTCGAGTAGGTAGGTTAGGTTGGGACTGGGAGCAAATTGGCTCTCGCGCTTTCCTCTCTGGCTGGTGATTGCCATTCCCCATAATCGCGGGTAGATCTTCCGACTCTGAGCTGTAAAAAATCCCCACATATATATTTTTTTTATCAACCAAGAAAAACCGAAGAAGTTGTGGTTGTGAGTTTGTGAGCACTACTAATGATGATGTTTGTCTTTATTTTTATAACTCTGAGATATTGTACTCGTTAGCGTTTTAAACGGAGCATGAGCTAGCTAAGAGTGTACCGGTCTTGAGACTCTTGAGTCGTAGTCTTGACGGGAGGAAAATAAGTTACACACGAGATATTATTATGGCTCTTAAATTACCTTGCGCGACATTGCCTACATGAACGAACGATGCGATCAGATCATTGAGGAGGAGGAGGAAAGATGAAGAAGTTTCATTTTGTTCTTGTTCTTCTCGCTTGTAATAATTGTAATCATTCTCCAACAAAATAAAGCAACTTAACCTACGAAGCGATCTTAATCTCGGAGGTTATTTCCTCCTAAGGAAAAAAAGTATCTTCGAACTTGAAAGGGTAGTGAGTTTGCCCCCGGCTTGGAAGAAAACGAAAGGGAATTTATTGAACTGGCTACAGAGAAATGCATCACTTTTGCAGAGGTACCAAACCAACACCACGACTTTAATTTGAGTACCGCAGATAAATATTAGAGCCTTAACATCGCTTCCCGAAGGGAAATTGGGGAGTAGAGCTTAGCAGTCACTTTCAAAAATAGAGCAATTACAGGAGGCACTTTGTTGTTTTATCTGCTTTTTTTATTAACATCGCTTCCCGAAGGGAAATTGGGGAGTAGAGCTTAGCAGTCACTTTCAAAAATAGAGCAATTACAGGAGGCACTTTGTTGTTTTATCTGCTTTTCTTCACGGCTCCCGTTCCCCTGTAGCCATAGCTCATGCAAGTGAATGTCATCATTTATTTTTGGCCTTTGACTCGCTCGTTCGAAAAAGGGTTTGAAAACACTGTTAAATCTGAAATTGATTATGTTGTGGAATGAAGTGACTCAGAGCGATGACTCCATTTCCTCCCTGGTACATTTCTTGTACCTAATTGTGGCTCATAAAAATAGTGGAGAAAAATAAATTAGTGCATATTCAAACTTTGAATGTGTGACTGCAATAGATTTCCCATGTCATCAGCATCATAATCCCATTCCTTTCTGAAGGAGTTGGAGTTCGAATTGTAGTTGGAGTCCCATCAAAATTTAACACTGTTTAGGGTTTGTCCCTTCTGCTCCTTGCTCCAATTTTCGAGTGAGGTGAGGTGAGTTGAGGCATATGGCATGAGGAAGGGGCTACGCTAGAGAGCCATGCAATAAATTTCATGTCACCGTCACCGGTATCGCCATCATTATCATATCACTTGTAAAAATACAGTAATTCCCAGTAAAAAATCATATCCTGTTTGCCCTCTTCTTATTTTCTTCTTGAGAGCACTCAAGTCAACTCAGCAGTCCAAGCCAGAGCCAAACCTACTTACATAAGCAAGGCAAGTCAATCCAAGTATGTAATACGTAATTGTGTTTTGGGCTTTTCGAACAAGGTAATTATCTTGTCAATTATGGGGCTGAGGAGAGAAGAAACGAATGAGTTTCAGCGGAGACACAATGAGCATATCTGTTTTTAATTAGATAATATGTTACAGAAAAAAGGAACGCGTTCGAAATGAACAAGCGAGCTCGCTCGGAATAAGAATAGGCCTTCTTAAGCCTCAGTGATGGGATCTGATGCAATGTGATACGATAGGAGTATCTTCATTATTATTACCTCGGAACAAGAGCAAGTGAAACTTTTTTTCCCTGGTTGGCTGGATAAGATTTACTAACTGAAAGGAGGACTTTCCTAGTCTTGTGTATGTGGTTGTACTCCTACAGGAAGGAAGTTGTAATTGAGTGTTACCCAACAACCTGATGAGATTCCGAGATTCTGGCCCCCGCTCCTCCAAGCTAATTTGATTAGTAGTGAGTATGTATGTACATACTTGGTTACTTCACAAGAACAAATTTTAATGAGCGATTGGACTACTACGATTGTGATTGCGACCGTGTTATGACTTTTGTTGCTTCAGAGGCGTAAAATTAGATGTAGATAAGCTGGCTATTGTTGAGCTCCTTCACCACTTCACTTTCAACAGTTCAACCGAGTCATTACAATTTACTCAGAGGCCTAGAAAAAGAATTTATTCATTAGTTTTATTTATTGCGTAATGTGGGCCATAATGAAGAATTTAATTGAAAATGTAGTAAGTAGTAATTATTATTTTGAGGGTTCTGGTTTTGGTTGGGCAGGAAGTCACCAAGTGCCACCGTGACCAAACCTCCACTAAAATGCTGGCTCCTGATGTGATGAAAAAATATGTGACCTAGCTCAAGCTACCTACAGTTGACACGCTGCTCAGGATTTTTGCCACCTTTTCAGTGGAAAAATGATAGGTTGTTGTGAGCTCGCTCACGCTTTATCATCATTAATATTTTTTCATTGAACACCTTGAAAAAAATAATAATTGATTGAGATTAAATGGTTCACACTTTAAATAAGGCCATCTCAACCTCTTCTCGCAATTTGGTGGCATTGTGCCCTCAGCCTACCATAAAGTAATGATTTTTCCCCTGCAGCATGAAATTCTTTCCATCGATCGATCCATCCATATTTTTCAGGTGTATTCAGCAATTATGCACGATTTTTATTAGCGTGATCATGAGCAACTGAACAGTTATTGCTGTCATTATTTATTTGATACACTTAAAGAACAGGTACCTACTTACATATCTCCTCATCTACCAAACAACCATTTACTTTGGGGATAATGCAAATTCACCAACGGGGTCCTGACAAGAGACAAAAAATTCAGAAATCAGATAGGGTCATAAGTACTGTAACGGCGACGGGGAGCAGGTTCGCATTTCTAAAATGGAAACTGAATCCGTAAATGAAAATGGAGCCTCTGATCTGACTCCAACAAGTGCTTACTTACTTAATCCATCCCTTCAACAACAGTAACGGCACAATCATGAAAATATGCAATAATAATCATAAATAAATTCCATTGCGAAATCCTTAAGCACTTGGTGGCACCAGTAAATGGCAATCAGAAATGGACAATCTTGAGATCTTTACTATGTCAGTCATGAAAATTAATATTAGGGGGCACACTCCCGCTCCCCAATATATTTTTTATACCACGTGATAATGCATAATGCCTAAGCTATTTATGTCACACAAGTTCTCCTTATCTTGATCCCAGTGAGCAGAAAGTAATAATGACAAGTGGAGTGGTTTGGATTGGAGTGATCACCTCCAATCGAGTCGAATCCAGGTGCGCTAGTAAGTGAATCTGAAGGAACTTCTCTCTGAGGCGAGGAGCAACACACGATTATTAATTTTTATTTATTGGATCGATTCCGCTCTTATTATTTCTCATGTTTTGACAAGCCTTGAAAAGCATGATGATGGTGATAAGCATTACATTATGAAAAATAGATTTTCATGCTGCAGTGGTGGAGCTTTATTGTAATATTTTTATTGGCTTTCACAACTCCAACTCCAACTACTTACTTAACATGACAGTGGGATCGAGCGATCACGCAGAAACAACTCGCAACTTGCAACGCGGACTCATATTTCACGACATGATCTGATTCTGTTACATTCAATTATCACATTCCTTTTATCCCTTTATGAGCTCGCCGATCGATACTTTGATGATGATGATAAGCATTACATTATGAAAAATAGATTTTCATGCTGCAGTGGATGGAGGAGCTTTATTGTAATATTTTTATTGCCTTTCACAACTCCAACTACTTACTTAACATGACAGTGGGATCGAGCGATCACGCAGAAACAACTCGCGTCTTGCGATGCGGACTCATATTTCACGACATGATCTGATTCTGTTACATTCAATTATCACATTCCTTTTATCCCTTTATGAGCTCGCCGATCGATAGTTTGTTGTAAAGAAACTGTTGAAGTTGTAAAGTTGTTGTTGGGTCATTGTATAAGTTGTTGCATGCACATTGTTCCCTCATCTGCTCTGATCTGAGCTGAGCTGATGATCCGCTCCTCTTTTTTCGAAAATTGCAAATTGCAGTGCTCAGTTGTTTGGTTGGCAATTATCGTGAAATATGAAATGTTAATAAATAACCACAGAGGAAAAAAAAATCATCCCAGAGAATATGTAAGTAAGCATGGGGTAATAGTAATAAGCAAGTAGTAGTACGGAGAGGGAGTATTGTAACTGTTTGGAGATTGGCAATTAGCATAAGGTAATTTATTTGCACTTTTCAAAAGAAGAAAAAAAATTGGTGGTAGTCCTCAATCCGCCTGAGCTATTTACTAAACTAACGAAAAATCGTGAGGACTGTGAAGTACGAATTTGTCAGGAGAATTTTTTCGTTATTGATGGGATGACTACATTGCAGATAGTCAGTCAGCTTCTGCATTATTGCAGCTCTTAATCATATCATGCCTTATTGCGGTGGCGTGGCATGGTGGACATTGAAGATCTGAGTAGGATGATTCTGGCATAATATTTTTTTATCTGAGGATAATTTTCGCAATAAAAAAAGATCCTTCTAGGTATTTTGGCTTTGGCTGAAACCGTGATGGACGAGAGAGGTTCGATTTCTATCTATTGGCTTGGTTCTATTCATAAAACTGGCAAAATATTTATTGCTGATGGGTTATCGAACCTGATGTAACTAATTTCCTGGGATAGAATGGGAATCATGTTAGAAATTACTTTATTCATTCTTTGGGAGCAGAAATTGATGGAAAAAAATGTACTCACTGCAATGCAGTGGACACACTACAATGCAGTTTTACATGAAAGGGGATTAGCGTATCTCATTATTCTTCAAGAAAAAGAAACACACATTCTTAGAAAATATAAACCTTCTGCTGAGAATAAAAAAAGGGAAACGTGTCAACGATCGTGACAAAGAGTGAAAGTGAACAAGATTCAATTCATTGTGAGTAAGTATGTAAGTAGAATTTGCGTTGATTTCAAAAGAATTTTTTTGAGAATAATTTGAATTGAAAAGAGATCACGAGAGGAGACACGCTTCCCTCCTATTATTAATCTTCCGCTTTTTATTATTATTATCATCATCATTGGATGATTTTTGTCGATGATGGATGGATGCTGATAAGAGCAATAAGACATGATTACATTGAAATGAAAGAGAAGTATTCCTAAAAGGAGGGAAATTGCTCAGTGAAGTGTGCCGAAGGCATGATCATCGCCCAAGATGAGTGGATTGGATTGATCGAAATCGGGAGAAGTGACAGATCAAAACCTTAAGTAGTCATTCAGAATGTAAGTAGGAAGTGCTGAAGCAAAATCTCGGAAGTTAGGTTTGAAATGAGCCAATTTCTAAAATTAAAATAATTTTTATGCAGTACAACTAAAAGGGAATTGCCTTTGACGTGATTTAAATTTGATCAAATATCGTCCACCATCCAGAGGTAAAATATTTAGATAAACCACAACTACCTAACGGTTCCATTTAAATTTTTGATGTGGAAGCACGCCGCTCAACAGATTCAGAAAATTGTCTGGTATATCAAATACGGCAGATCATCCAAACGTCGGCGTTGAACGTTAGTGCTTGTGACAACTTGTAAATAATTAATATAACTGCTTAAGTTTTTGTAAAAAAAAATTGCATCCCGTCGCAGTGATTAGTACTTCTTAAATGGTACTCACTTTTGGGGACATAAAAGTATTCATCGCGACAATCATGTCATCTTACTTATTAAAGTACTTTCGAATGACACTTCACAGGGGACAAAATTATTGACTTGTGGGTAATATTTCCCTCCTCTAATCCGGCCTCTTCTTCTCATTCACCCCATTCATGCCTAATCACGGCAGCAGCGGTGAGTTGCGATGCGTTGATTACTCTCAAGGAGCTTTCATCATCATCAACAACAATATCCCCTCACGCAACATTTATTTTCGAATGCGACAAATTGCGATGAATCTATACACATGCACATGCAAAAAAACTATCCTCACATTTCATTTCGTCTTACCTACATGAACCAGCAGTTTTAATCCGTGTAAACGTGCATTTTAAAAGCTAGTAAATTAGGGATGAAAACACGTTCTTTTGTCATCCACTTCATTGATCAAAATCCCCTTTCATCACGACCGTCCACTACTCAACGGAGCGACCACTAATGCCTGCTAACTCGAACGCAACGCGGTGACAATTATTTTCTTTCAATAAATTTCCTTTCGTCGCATCTCATCCCAAATCCCATCCTCTCCTACCTACTTACTTACTTACTCACTGCTTCTGCTTACTGAAGTGGTGGTGGTGGTGGGGGATGAATCGAAATGAAAGTTTCTTTTTTTCTATTATTTCCACCAAATCCATGTCACTTGTCACTTCAAGCTTTTGTCGAGGAAAAATTACCTTCCTTCACAAAAATAAAATTTGGTGATGGGAGGATGTGATGTGATGTTGATTGCGATTCGCGAGAAGGTATTTATCATGCAAATGGGATTTATCTCTTTCTGAACACTATTTTAGCTCTCGGCCAAGGAGCCAGCTTCAGACGATCATCGTCACATCACGAATTTTTTGTCAACCCTCGCCTTTCATTTTTTCTTTAAAAATCAAACAATTTTACCTCATTTCCCCCCACTTCTCGCGAAAAATTCCTTTTTTTCATAGCGCCATCACCACCGACCTGGCTCCGGCTTTTTGATATTTCCCCAGAATAAGAACCCCAAAGAATCTACAAATCCAAACTCGCATAAATGTGAAATCATTTTTTCCTTGTTGAAAATCCCAAAATACGTGGATCGTGGATCTCATCAGGTGCTATCACTGCTATCTAGCAGGAGATAAAAAATTGTCGTATGAGGAATAACGGTGCTCCCAGTACTACCTCCACTGCCCTAAAATCTCTAAAAAAAGTATCGGACTTTTTTTCATACAAAATACTGCAAATCGTACCCCGCTATCGCAGAAAAAAATCACTGTGTCCCGAGTCCTGAATTCTTCTCCTTCGGGCCGTAAACCTCCTTTCATCATCATCATCGCCTTCATCTCCGTTGTCACCTTCTTTTCCCCATTCTTCAGCCTCATATCCTCCTTCTTCTTCATTTATTGGAATAAATAATAATAATAGCAGTAAATACACAATAGATTGTCCAAGTCGAAAACGCGACAGGAGATTCACAAGATTCGGGCTCTTGACACATTTTCCCCCCGACGATATTTTATCGTTCTTTTTTTTGAAAAACCTGCTTCATCCTATCCGGGCTTTTTTGCATTGGCATTCGCACCCACATGCCCAAAATTGCATCGCATCGCATCCCATCCCGTCGAATCGCATCACATCGTATCAAGCTATTTTTAAGGAGATTCTTTTCGCATTCATGTGTTCCGTTCTTATCATCATTATTATGGATTACCTACGGAATTTGTGCGTGAACATGGGCCGTTGTTGTTGTTGCTCTTGCTGAAAAGCCAATTTCCTTGTCGAAGAGGAAATAGTAGTTTGGTTCGGATGCGGAAGGATTGAGAATTCAGGGAGAAATTTTGTGGATCCTCTCGAGAAAAAAAACTCGAGGAAAAACTTTTTTTTTGCCTCTACTCAAGTGAGTGTGTGCCGGGAGACAAGAGACAGGAGACGAGATGGGGACCAGGCCGGGGTGAGATACGACTGAAGTTTGTCTAGTGGAATTCAAATATTTTCTCGTGAATTTATTGTCCCCATTTTCCAAGATGCGTTCAGGTATGAAGACTTCGTTTTTTAATATGAAAAACACCACCACCACACGAAACTATTTTTTCCCTGCGAGGAGGAGGAGTATGAGAAGGAAAAGGATGAGCATCCAAAACCAACCAAGGTGGGAGAGAGAAGGATGGCTTGAAACAACTTCACATTTGTTATTTCTTGTACCAGAAGTGTCAACGAGGAAGATTGTGAGATCTGATAGAAATAAAAATGTCCTTTCCTGGNCCAACCAAGGTGGGAGAGAGAAGGATGGCTTGAAACAACTTCACATTTGTTATTTCTTGTACCAGAAGTGTCAACGAGGAAGATTGTGAGATCTGATAGAAATAAAAATGTCCTTTCCTGGCATGCCCCGGTGTTCGCAATAAGTAATGCGTGAAGGAGGAAAATAAAGAAATTCCTTCACACTGGCTGGCTGACCACTACCACTCAGACTTGAAGGCACTTCAGCATCAACAAAAATTCTTAACTGTACTTGAAGCTTAAATTACGCGGAGATTCTACCCCGGATTAGATTCGAGATTGAAGTGCCTCATCATCATCATCGTCATCCAAAAAATGTATTTCGAGTGAGGCGAGCTGAGGGACCATTATAAGAAATAAAGTTTAAAGAAAAACGCGTTCCTGAAGTTATTTGTCCACTTAGACATGATTTTTTTCTGAGGGAATCTGTCATAGTGTCATCCTCCTAAAATATGCATTTTCATCACCAATTCATCAAAGCCAGTTGCAGTAGGCTCTATAGGCACTTGCTAAAACTCAAATTGAATTCACAATATGCAATCCTTTTTAACTCAGAAGCTTGGACGAGGAATGCCTGAAATCGCTGAGGATTCATGAATAAGTTATTTCATTCCTTATTTTTAGCATCTTCATCGCCTCCAGGTTTTGGATGGGCGACGGTGAGTAATTGCTTTGCTATATTCTGCTCCAGGAAGTATTGCTTCACTTCTTTTTATTTATTATGCACCGCAGAGTAATTTTACAATTTACCTAATGACTCAATATGGAAACCTCATTAAACTTTCAATTTCATCTTACGCAGAATTGGATCAGTTAAAGAATTACCAGTTCCCTATTTATACAAGCAGTTGAGATTATGATGAATGGCGATTCGCGATTCTCTCTCGCCCATCCTGAATCCCGAGTGCGCATTACGATTATACTGTGCTCTCTTTTTTTGGGCTGACAATAACCAGAATTACCTACAATTACACTTGCACTCGCAATAACAATTAGTATTTTCAAACAAAAAAGCCATCATCAAACTTATTGAACCATTTTTCAATCTAAATAGCCGGCAGTAATTATCGCCTGTCTGCAAAACTCATTAAAATCAGGGGAGATCAGCTCTTTGGAGAGGAGTAGGTAGCCGCCGCTACGATAGTGGAGCCTTTGCCGTATACTTAGCTTATTGTAAAATGATATGCAGTGCTAAAGGAGACATTAACTCCGTAACCGTCTTTTGGATGCATTAGCATTCAGTAGAGATTGAATTTTGCAGTACAAATCATTCATCAAGCAAGATCGAGGATAGTCATCTTGAAGTGGAGGAATAGCAATTTATTCCGACGCTCATTCCTGAATTTGATTTGATGCTGATGATGAGGAGCACAAAGGGAGCGAGAAAAATGGGTGTTGTCCCTTTCAGTCCTTAAAGGAAGCGAATAGAATAGCGCACTGAATAACATTCACCAAGAGTGCATTTTGGTATGCGGGAAACAGGTAACGTTTAGAGCGCCCCCATCATCATCATCGTAATCTCATCAGCGAAGGTGATATTTATTGCTATGAATGGATAAGGCAACAAAACAATTAATATAAATAAAAAATTGAGCGGGCTCCACTCCACTGTGCCGTAGTGTCGTTTCGTGATCACCTCAATTGAAAGATCACACCTTGGGGGAAAAAGAAGAAAAAAACGAGTAAATGTTCATACAAATCAACTGCCCTTAAGGTAGGTTGCAGGGAGCACCCAAGAAGACAAGTCGCAGTATACTCGAGCGGAATGCGAAATGACTCAATTTTCAGAAATGGATTCAAAAAATGCAAGACTTTTTATTGCCTCCATTTATCACATCACAAAAGTCACTTGCCCTTTCCGCTGATCTGTGAGGTGCGCAGTGCGTGGCTCAATGTAATTCTGCAATCGAGAGTTACGTTACGTCACAAACCAAAAGGGAAATTTACGGCTCCTCACTTTTCAAATGAAACTCGAGTAATTCCATTCTTCACGGGTTTTTTCTCTCATTGACTTGAGACTCAAGGTGCAACTCAATACAATATTGGGTCCTGGGGAGTTCGCACTTTTAGCTCGCAGTAGGCTAAAATCCCATTTTGGAAAAAGGGAAATTGTAAAAAAATTAAACTTTTATTCATTGCAACTGCAATTCAGGTTGGTTATCTCATCTCCCTGTGCAAAAAAAAACAAGAGCAGTGTGATAATAACGATAATCCTAATATGTAGGTACATGAGAAGTGCATTTTTCAAAAAATTTTCTGAATCCTTTCCTGCTACAGTTTCACCTCCGAGGTGGAGGCCAGTAAGTAATAATGGATGGCTTAATAGACATGGGAGTTGAAATTGAGATTGGGATCGGAGATCGCCAACGGGTAACGCAACAATAACAGAATTCGAAGTACTACACAATCCTTTAAAAAAACCTGAAGGAAGGTAGTCTGGCATATTTATTGATGATGATAATGCCCCACTGGTGGTGGCTGTTATTGTTTGGTGTGGCCCATTCGTGGTAATCGTATTTTTCAAATCACGACATTTCTGTAAATCGACGAGGCTTTCATTGCGATTCATGAATTCATTCATGCTCCATTCCCCAGGAAAAAGAGTCCTCACTCCTCCTGAATTATCGTTTGTTGTTGTGCTATACAAAAATAATAGTTGACGAAGGATGGATCATAAAAAAGTGAGATGGATGGTAGGTTTCCTTTTTTTCGAAATGGTGAAATGTGTATCATTTTTTAATGACAAACCTGTCCCTCTCCAACTAATTCACCAAAATCCATTCCAATCCACCCTCTGCCCAGCAGCACTACTACTAGTAGTAGTAGTAATATACTGCCCGCATTTCTATTATTTGCGAGGAGAACAGTTCAGCTCCGTGCATCATCATTCATGAATCATGATGAGTCACAATATTTCTTCTGGGAGAATGCATTTCTTCTCCTCCTAATTTTCATCTCCCTTTTGTTGTCTCACTCCATTAAGCCACTAACCTGGATTCCTACTGGTGATGCGATGAGACACAAGAAGAAATGTATTCAAGTTGGTCTCGTAGAATAGGAATTTGCCCTCTCCGCAGATAAGTTACGACTTCTGTCTTGAGGATTGCTGCATGTAGCATGCATGCAACACAATATTACGCCTGGGGATTACATGCAAGGAAAAAAGTAAAAGTAATTTATCTCCTATTTCACTTTTTTAGTGCATTTCAAAACTTAAAGGCATGTTTAGTTTGGGGATGCATGCAACACAATATTACGCCTGGGGATTACATGCAAGGAAAAAAGTAAAAGTAATTTATCTCCTATTTCACTTTTTTAGTGCATTTCAAAACTTAAAGGCATGTTTAGTTCGGGGGAGATGAAGAAATGATGGTGGTGGTTTGGCTTGGCTTGACTAGTAGACTTGAATTGAATTGGCCTAGCTTGGCGTGTCTAGTTCTATTTAGTTGCGCAAAATCAGAAAATTAAAGGGCAAGAAGCCACCAGAGTGCCACTGAAAAATTGAACTGGTTAAGTGATGGTGGCTTGGCTTGACTTGACTAGCTAGTAGACTTGAATTGAATTGACCTAGCTTGGCGTGTCTAGTTCTATTTAGTTGCGCAAAATCAGAAAATTAAAGGGCAAGAAGCCACCAGAGTGCCACTGAAAAATTGAACTGGTTAAGTGAACTTCTGTGGTTGCAACTAAATATTTTGGAATCATTGTCTTCCGCATTAATCGCCCCAACTCTGAGATTGCGTCACAACTGAATAGATGGAGTGCAAATGTTCGCAAAAAAGTTTGCAATATGTTTTTTTTTTTGTTTTTGCGTTTATGAGGCGAGGCCAAGACTAGTCGAGCTAATTTCTTGCGCTTATTTTTCCCCTTCCATGAAATGAACCAGAGCCAGCCCCAGTAATTTGGCGTTTTTATTGGAGTCATTCATTTAATTTGAATCTTTTTTCTTGATTGTTTTATCCTTCATGAAAAAAGTTACAATGCCATGTCAGAACATGTCATGCCCATGCCTTGCGAAAAATCAACGAGGGAATAAAAAAGGTGTAGGGTAGGTAGGCAAGTAAGCAGATCCTATTCCTACTAGATTTTAGTTAGTAGTCAGAGTGAGAGCACAGCTACCTTCGTCCATATTGCTCCTGAACTGAACTAATAACTATTTTTTTTCTCATGTCACTCAATTAACTTCTGAAAGGAATTCTGAGCTAAATGAGCGAAAAAAATCTGAGGGGATTAAGTATGATTGCGAGCAGGCTTCCTACCACCAACCAATCTGTCACCACTAAATCTTCCTCGTTCAATGACAGCACGACAACAAACCTCGCATCAAAATGTCGCTCGAAAGGTAAATGATTTGATTTAATGGAGTGCGTAAAAAATATTTAGCCTTAATGATATTTTTTTTCAAGAAGGGGTACGCACTGCCACCAACACTGCACTGACGATGAGTGAATACTAATGGCCACTCTTCAGCTTGAGATACTTTATTTGGCTTTCGCTGACAAATTCACATTCCTCTTGAGTCTCACTTGACAATAGTTAAAGCCCTCAAGAAAAAAAGACTACTTACTTATTGGCTTCAAGTTTGCTGTGGCTCTTGGCATCCCCATACATTTTTTTACTACTAGAGTTCTCTAACTATTTAGCTCTAATTAAATGTCAAGTGCTCATAAAACATCGAGTTCTCCTCCAGACAAAAGATGCTTCAGCGACATTTTTATTTCTGCGAAAATGGTTAATCATAAAAAAACTGATGATGATGAAGAGGACGATGATTAGGTTCAAGAAAAAACTTTTTCGTCTCCAGAACAGAACTAAATAAAAAAGGAAACTTCATTTTCATCATGAAAACCTCCAGAAAAAAATGTAACTTTACCCCATTTTTACGGAACGTCTCCCCGAAATGAAAAGAATTTTTTCACAAAGTTGTCATCCCCTCGTTCATGCCTCGGAGATTTTGAATGGCACTTGTCTTTGTCTTCCACTTGTCCTTCTAGAGTTCAGACTTCAGACTGGCGGGCGCGTGCATGCATTCAGTTCGGTTCATACTTCCTCTGGAACAATGAGACTTGGCTCAGGCGAAGAAGACTGGCTTGGCTCGGCTGTACTATTCAGTATTTAGTTTAGCTTTGACGCTCGTTGCATCTCACAAATTTTTTTATTGGAAAATAATGACTGGAAGTGAGTAGCAAGTGTAAGTGTATCATTGTCATCCTCATCATCATCGTCACCATCACCATCTTCGTTGTGCTCATCAGCTTATTGTGTTATGCTAACATTGAAAAAAAACATGGGGGGTTGCATAAAAAACATGTAAATCATCATTTTCATTATCATTAGGATTTCGTTAGCTCGGTTGTAGTGATATCCCTAATCTATGTCAAGGGCTTCTCTTTTCAAGTTTGCACTTGCACAAGTTAATAATGCGTGGGGGAAGAGAGCTCAACAATGTGGAGGAATGAATTTGAAAATTCATGCTTTTGTACTCGATTTTGCTGCTCATGCTTCTTTAGATTCCTGGGAATTTTCGTGGCATTCAAAATCAACAGAGGAGTTAGGGTGAGTAGCTAGAGCTAGGTTCGTTTCACTTTCTTGGAAGGGGACCTTTCCTGACAAAAAAATACAAACAAACACAAAAAAAGTGCTTATGATGAGGGAAAAAATGATAAATGAAACTGGAGTGTGGTGTAATGTGTAATATCATTAGAGAGAGTGATAGTTAGCGGGAGGGGTAGTCTCCTAATCGTAAATAAAACACTCTAGCAGCTCTTGTCGTGTATTCCTTTTATTGTCGCGAAGTATCATGTTCGCTCGAGTAAGAATAAAAATAAATGTAGTAAGTTGTTTTGTTGAAAGAAACTGAGTTACCAGTTTTGTTCTGTCGGCCTACCCAGCACCAGTTGAAATGGAGAGTGGAACATGAAAAAAATATAATAAATAATGAGAGCGATATTCACTCCCTCGAAGTTTTTAGCTCGAGCTTGAGTTCGAGTTGGAGTTGGTTGGCAGGGCTTGCTGATGACAGTAATCATAATCGTAATGATGGGATGGATGACAATGCAATGTAATAATATGTGATGATATGTGTTCTTGAGAGTCGGACAAGGAGAAGTTAATGGTGCGGGGGCACACACGAAACCCAGAGTGATATTAAGTATTTACCAGGACAGATTTTTATTAATGAAGTTGATTCTTACATTCTCTTGAACAAAGACAAGTGTTACGAAGATGGGTATAAGTATCATATCATTGCTACAGCGTGTCGGGTAAAAACTTTCCGAAATGGAATGGGAGAAACTGTCTTAAAAAAGTTGAGACAAGGATGGGAAAGACTACGCGTGAGCATGATGATGATGAATTATGATGAATGGTTTTAAAGATGAAGGATTGTGCAATTTCTTGGAGAGTTTAAGGGAGAGTTTTTGGGTAATCGAGTTATTCCGAGAATGTTTGGTAGTGTTTTTGAGACTTCTAGAGAATTAAGATATTAAATGCGTTTATAGCCGTTTGAGGTAATGCAAAATATATTCCTTCATTGTTGGACCACGCATAAATACCCTTAGCTAATGTTCGCAATCACATCTGCTATCTTGACTAAAGTATCTGCCATTCCCCCCAAAATATTTTTGTTTGATGAGTGGAGGAGCAACCAACAGCAAAAATGAATAATTGGTTCATCATGACGTTGACACTTTTTTGGAGAAAAAATTTTAATCATAATTACCAGAGCGGAAACTGAGTCAGCAGAAATCAGCATTCTCACATCATTCAAGTCTAAAAAATAGAAATTATGAGAATCAGTGTATACCAGATACTTAAAATGGTACTTTTATCCTTCCCTTTAATCGTGATGAACTAAGGTGAGCTTCGAGCTACATGGCTGATGCTGTTGCGATACTCAACGAAATGGGAGAACGAGTTGGTAGAACCACGGCCACAAACTCGTAAATGACTTCATTTAACGGAAAAATGTTCATCAACATCAAACTTGAATGATGCGGTTGTGGTCTCCAAGCATGCAAGTAGGTGCTTAATTTGCAAATTGCAGGTGAGCAATAGATGGCGCAGGTTGTGTTGTTTTCGCAAAACTTGCTTGCAATCGCATCTCCTCCGAACAAAATCAAGTTGTAAATGCAATAAAGTCGTGTCGTGAGTCGTTTTTATGCACACTTGCCGGCGGTTTGCATTTTACTCCTCAGGAATTTCAGGATTGCTCTCACCCTTTGAAAACTGTTCAGTCAGAGATGTCTTTGCAGCATAATTTACGTGTTCAAAACACGACTCTAAGTTCGGCTTATATCTTCCTTAAACTTGCATCATGAAAAGTGCAATTCACATTTCCTTGTATCATCGCATCGTTCCTCCTCATGTGACTCGATAAGAGCGAACACCCATTCATCCCTTCTGTTGACGACACACACCGATCACTTCACTTGCTTTGCTTCAAGTCTTGAAGCTGAGGTGCATCCCAATCCCGACGAAGAGAGAAATACATAAATCTCTCTTTTTTGTGAGGAAAACGCATTGATCATCAAACCAAGCTCACGATGAGATTCACTTCTTCTTCCCCACTAAGTTTGGTTCGTTCCACTAGTTTTTTTCCTTTTAAAAACCATTATTCCATTACATCTCTTCATTTGGTCAGTCACGCTTCATTTCACCCTCACAAGGTTCTTTCATTTGGTGAATGAACCAAAGCCAAAATTAGATTTTCCCAGCGACAGCTCCGCACAGGCGGGGAGTGCACTCACTTACAAGTACAAGTATTTCGCAAAAATGAACCGCATGACAGAAAAAAATGCAGGTCCCCTTTTATGATGTGCAGTACATGCAACGTCATCATCACATCGCATCAAAGTCAGAACCAAAATCAAAATCAACCTGAGCCTTTCTTTGGACTCAACTTGAACTTAGCATGAGGAATTTACCCTCTTACCTTCTCAGGCAGTCATTTCCCTTTCAGTCTCAATCATACCGTGTCATACCGAATTCATCGGAAAGACTCCTTAGGTGCTCAGCAATCTCACAGAAGAGGATCATTGTCCTTATTTGAGTTCACTTACAACACTATCCATTTCACTTGAGCATTTTTTACTGGATGGATTGATACAATATAATCATTCGATATACATTGCACTGCTTGTGTCATGCATGTCATCATCCTCGTCTCATGTGTAGCCAGTTCGTCTGCAAGAGACAAGACACGGGACATGATTCCAGAAATAAAGTATCTTCCTAAAAAGCACCTTCCTTACGCTCAAACAGGGGTTCGGATTTGGAGTTCGGAAAAAATATATCATTTTTTGGGAGAAAAAATGCAACGTAATGCAATGTAATCCGAACCCCTGTTTGAGGACAATAATGAGATGCTTCTGGGGTAAGCTGAAAGCTACCCAAAAAAAGAATTCCTTTTTCGACGTATGCACTGCAGTGCACCTCTCCTCTCCTCTCTTGCTGCACCTTGTCAAATCAGCGTGAATTTTTTAGGGAAAAACAGAAATATATATTGCACTACAATCTACACAACATGATTGTCTCCGGAACACGGTGAGGACCAATATCACAAAAAAATATTTAGATTTGCTCTGTTTCACTCCACTCTTCCCGGGTAAAAAAGGTGGTATTGTGTGGTTCTGTGTTGATGGGAAGATCGGTTCGGATGATGCATGTATACATAAATCATCGGTCGGAGATAGAGGAATACAAAACACAATATCAATTTCCAGATGCAGATCCCAAGTACAAATACTCAACGGGATTTCGGATAAAAAAAAGTTCGTGAATATATATATGTATCTATTCATCCATTTTTTTTGTTGAGGACACTGAAACAGTGACACTCTTCCTGAATCAGGGAGAGTTAAACCCAGCGAGAATAATTCATTGTTCTGTGGGGCAAAAATATTGAATATTTTGGGAATTGAGAAGTGAACGACATACTATTTTTTT
>JAHZNH010000079.1:0-16273 GCA_027744355.1 Tyrannoseira gladiata
GTAGTTGACTGTATCAATCATTACAAGGTGGGAGAAATACTAATTTATTCTATTCTAGTCCTCTAACATGCATGAACATCAAAATAACTTTCTCTTGCTCTAAATTCCTTAAATTAGAAGGAAAAAGATGTCGTCGACGTTGCCTTATCTTGCTGCGCCATGATGACTCTTCAAAATGCTTGCCAAGTCTCGCAGTTCCTCAGTAAAAATGGTATCCAGCTACTGTATGAAATTATGAACGAAAACGACGGTGACGTTACAATTTTGGTGGGTTAACTCATAATACTAATGACTAATGACCTATTCATTACATCAAGAAACTAGTAACGCTAATTTTTTGCCTGTAGAAGGGAGCATTATTCACCCTCCGAAATATAATTGAAAACACAAACTCCGAGATCCATTCGCAAATCAAGGAAAAGTACGTGGACATCTTGAGACAGTTGTCCGTGAATATCCCTGAAGTGAAAGACTACTACGTTTTGCCCGTAATGAGGCTGCTTGACTTGAAGGAGGTATCAACTCCTGATGAGGAAGAGGAAATGGGTGGCGAGGACGACCCTAAAAATGGACTACTTAACGAACTTTTAGGCACCGCTTTAGACGAATATGCTATAGGTGGATAAATAAGAATCTCAAAATTTCAAAGTTTCAATATTATAACCTACATACATGTACCTGCAACAAAATCAAAATTAAACCGGCGGAAAAAATAACCAGTCCCTTAAAAATGCTATTCAGGTGTTTTTAAGTAGGTACTCTGGAGTAATATGTACTTTCCATTAGCCATTAGCTACTCAATTCATTATCAAAATGTCTTCTTAATTTCTGGATGGCGAAGCTCTAGTATTTTCTAACAAAACACACCCATCACACATTACTTGATATTTTTCTTATATTCTAAAAGTTATGGAATATTTTCCTTGGCCTATTGTTGGCTCGGGTCCTCCAAACATGAAAGCTAACGAGCAAACTTACATGATGTTTTAGTTTATTTTTTGCATGCTTCTTAGATGAAATTATCAGGTACACAAATGTGACACGAAATGGCAATTTTCACGAACACTTTTACGTACTTCTGCAGCAAAAATGAACAAGTTTATCGATCATATTTTATTGATCCAGTAACAAAAAGTGCTTAGATTTCGGAGTTTTTTTTATCAGGCCATTATTTCATGATTACGATGACCATAACGTTGACCATTAGTAGAATTTAGTACGGTTTTGGACGTTTTGTATGAATCTATTAGCAAATTGAACTTCTTGATCTGATCTCTAATACTTCCTAAAAGTGTACTCATGCATTTACTGGAGAAGCAACTTGAACCTTATAACGAAAAGCTAAAGAATAATATTAATTCTCAAATCGCCCCAATGAAAACCTATCACAGCTCTGGTTGAAATCCGGAGCAATAGTCATCCCCAGGGAGCATTGTCCCAGAAGGTAGGGGACGCAGAGTCCCCTTCTACGTATTGGTCATGGACATTTGGCCTTACGACCTTCCCATTTTTCTTTTGGGGGTGCCCATTTTACCTCATCTCTTCCACCCCATATCAAATTACGAGTACAACTTCTTGGCTCAAGAGGGTTTTCGACTTTTGCTCGTTTCCCTTCACCTCAATCCTTTCCGCGCTTTTCCTTCTATCAACGATAGGAATGAACGTGTATGTCTTCTACTTAATTGGTGACATGCTGTATGGACTATTCATTCTCGGTGTGTACAAGCCTGATTTTTTCAACGAGTTTATCCAGCTTGCTCGTTACGTTCCGTTAATTGTTCCCCTGGATTATGTTTATCTTCGGGGTTATAACGTGTCCAACATGGTCAGGCTCCTAAATTACTTGTACGGGAAGTATGGAGGTATTGGATGTGGGCTGGTTCGAGTCAAGTTGTTCGTAATGATCCTCATCATCTTTAGTATTCAAGTAGTGAGATTTGTGTACTTCGACAGATATGAGCTCAATAAGACCCACGCTCCCTCAAAGCTTCTGGAAACTGCATTCCAGTTCTCATTGGATGTCTATCTGTCATACTTGCTGCCACTGTATTGCACCTTCTGCTACGCCATCCGATTCCAGTTCGAAAATAATCAAAGGATTTCTTTACAAATTGATCAGGGAGAGAATTCGCCCAAACGTCAGTCATCTGAATAAGGTGAAGATTCTGTACACCCAAGCCTCCGACAGCATCATGACGACGAATAGCTTGTTCTCCTTGTACCTGAGCGTGGCTCTTTTCTTGCTGATTCTCGGAACCGTACTTGATGCCGGAAGTATGTGGGAAGCAATCTTGAAATTTGCTGGAGGTGGCACTTTCGCCGGAATAATTTCAATGATCGTGGCTATTGGAAAAGATATCGGGTTGGAGGAGGAACTTGGAAGTGACACCAATAATAATTCAACGACTTCAGGAGGCTTAACTTCGGATGATATTCGAGAGATAAATATCGAAATTGCTTGTGTTGTGCTCACATATCTCCTCATTTTTTATACAGTCTGGCAAGCAGTGGGCACCAACGATTGCGTTCGTGACATTCATGTATGGCTCAATGACTTTGTAACTGGAGGAGGTGGATACTGATGTCCCCAGTGTATTGGAAGACTTGGGAATTTCGACGAAACCAATTATTACATCGCAAAAGTCGGGTAATGATGATGAGGATGAGGACGACGGAGCATTGGTCGAAACAGAAAGGAGGGTCGACTTTTTCCGGGAGGAGTTGCCCTTGGTGTGGGCAAGAAACTCTGTGTCGGAGACAACTGGAATGAGTGACGAGTTCATAAAAAAGGTGAAGCAAGAACTTAATTTTGTATTAATTAAGTATCTAACATGCATGTGTTCTACATTTTAATACGAATCTCATTCTAATTTCAGTTTCGAAATCTGAAAGCATTCATCCATGTAAGGATGCAGACTGAGAAGCCAGCTCTACTGAACATCGCCCTCCTTGTACTGATCGCACCACCTTTGAGCTCAAGGCTTCGAGGATATCGGATAGTGTTTTAAGTAATTAAATTATGAATAATAAAAATAAAACTATTGATGCTTTATCGCTGTAAGTATATCAATAATGTACCGAAAATCTTGCCGGAAAAATGTAAAAATCTAAACTTTAATAAAAAGTTTTGGGGCGAATAAAGACACTGCTTATGCAATTCGAAAATGATTTAAATGTATTCGGTTTAATGGCGCTAGCTTTATTTCTTGTCAGTTGTACAATCTCATATGTAAAAATGCGGAAGTAATCAACAAGGTTTGTATTTTATCCCGTGATCAAAGAGCTGTAATAAATAGTTCATCATCATTAGCGCTTTCCTTTTCTCGCCTTCGGTGGCAAGATATGGCCAGTCGCATATCGCATCCAATGCTGCTTCTCTGCCTTACTCCGAAGTCCGAAGTCCGAACTGGCTCAAAGCAAAACAGCTGAATTTGTAGTGCACCCATCCACATAACTCGGCTGAGAAGCATTTGTCAAGCCAAGCTGCGGGACTCCAGTTTTAACTCGTGTGTAATTATAGATTGGCTAACAAAAAGCTAATCTTTAAAGTTTATGACAAGTTTGCAGTTTTCCATAATTAAACATGGAGTTCATCCAGAAGCTGGATGAAAATTTAACGGGCAGCTTGGAATTGCAGGTAATTGAAAAATAATATCATTAAACATAGTTAAACAGTAAAGGTGTTTGATGGTCTTAATGACTTTAATGACTTGGAGAAAGATGAAGTATACACTTGATCCACATTATTTTAAACTGAAATAATTTTTTACAGTATAATTCCTGCTATTACTGTGATGGATTTTACGGACCTTGTTTTGGAGAACCAGTTTGTGCAACGTGTCACGAATTCATTCACTCGGAGGATTTCCGACTTCTTCACGTTGAAAACAATGTCAATAATTTCGAAAGTGAAATGGAGGTAAGCTTATAGTTAAAGGCAGTTAAAAGAAAAGATAATAGATAAATAGAATAGAATCTTAATTAGATTGGTTTAATTCCATAGAAGGATGACGGTGACTCGGGTAATGATGAACCTTCGGAAGAAGCTGGTGCTGGCCCATGCCCTAATCCTGTGCCCGTACCACTTCCTGAAGAACCATCCCCCGATGAAGAGATCGAACCTGATGCTGGAGCTCAAAGGGATGTAGATGTGGAGGATAGAGAAGAGGTTGATGACGATGAAGACGAAAATATGGAGGTTGTAGTGCAGCCAAGAGAACAAGGAAGGCAAGAAGAAGGCGCACCCCACTTTTTCCCTCTTGCCGGGGCAGAAATGTTACCACCACGAGGAGATCCAGAACCCCAAGTGCTAAATTTTATAGAGCCAAGACGAGTATCAGCATCGTCATCGTCTCGATCTCCTTCCCCTCCAACATTTGACGGCCTTGCGAATAGATTAGCTTTACTCACGACCCCAAGACAGCCCTATGAATGTGGCGAGTTGACTCCAGAACTTTTGCAGAGAATACCACCAGAAAGTAAGGCCTAAAACAATGTTAATTTGTCATATATTATTATTTATTCGGTCTTATATCTTTATATTTGCTGTAATTTTATTTGTCACGTTTTAGTTTGGGCGGCAATCTTTGAACGACTTGATGATGTCAGTTTGCTCATGGCTTCTAAGGTTAGCCCAAAGTGGAAGGCTGTTGTCGTTGATCTCTATCCCAATCAAAAGTGGGAGGAATTTGTTCGAACGCGTTGGCCGTTGTTCAATCCGGTGTATCCTGTTCAGGATTGGTACACAGTATATTCAGATCTGTAAGAACATTGACTATGATCGTGAGATTGATTTTGAGTGTGTACTCAGAACTCCAATTTTATCAACGTCTTGTTTTTTTTGAAGAATTGATAGTGTTCCATGTAAACTCTGCTTTATGAATCTCACCCAAAATCCGCGACATCCGTCTGGACCGATTTCTTTGAGATCTCTTCGCTCAGTGAGGCTGCAGAAAGAAATCAAATGTAAGGTTTTGCATTGAATGTTAATTTCATCAAAGCCAGATTATTCGTGACGTTTTTTATTGACTTTTTAATTACTTTTACCAGGGCTAAAGATTGATCATCCTGATGGTATCGAAGCAGTTCCTCTCGACAAACTGAATTACAATTGGCTTGCCAGAATCCATGGACCTCCACAAAGCGTGTACCAAGGAGGAGTATTTTATCTCAATCTTAAAGTTCCGCAAGAGTAAGTATAAGTATTTCTTTGTTTATATCTCTTTTCCTAACCACCCAGGTTTATCACAGAGTTATCTATGATTGCAGTTTTGTGTCACTGAAATAAATAATTATACAAGTATTGTACTTTGAACCAAGACCAATAAGAATACATATTTTTTTATTGACCCAAATTGTTTTTAATGACAATTTTAATTGACGGTGTTGTTTTTTAAAGGAATAATTAATTTTTTCCCTTGAATCAAACAAACTGTATTAGAGTTCATATCCATAATTTTTTTCTTTCAAATAGTAATAAGTAATTGAGTATGATACAGGTTATATTTTACAAGTTTTAGTCGTGCTTATAGTTAGTTTTAGCCCTATCAAGTATTGTTTTGTTTAGAAGGTACAAGTTTAACCACTGTACTCCACGTTTAAATTAAAGAATGGAAACTCGGCGGTTTCGGGTTGCAACAAGTCCATAAGGTAACAAACTGTACCAGCCCATCCTTCATACAAACTGTAAGGGCAATCGGGGCGTCGAGCTTCCCGAATAAACTTTGTGTCTTCCAAGAACTCAGCAAATTTTCCAGCTCTGTACAAATTTTTTGCATCGTTTCCTCCTAGAAGCTGATTAATAACTAGGAAAACGTAACCATTTCCAGCAACTCCGTGACAAATGCCAGGACCCTTTCGAAGTAATCCACGCTTCCAAATCAAATCTCCACATTTCACGCAAGCATCCAAGTACTTGTTTTCTTTGTACACCTTGAATGCTTTTGCGAATAAGTAAATGGCACCAGGAGCCCCATGGCAAAAATGTATTAGCATGTCGTCCGGATGGCGGCCGTGTCTTCCAAGTTCATCCATAGCACAAGGAAAATTGCCATCTTCATTTTGTAATGTTAGATAGAAATCTACAGTTGCTTTAATCAGGTTCGCCGCATCCTTATTCTCGCTCAGAAACACTGGAAAGGAAAGCAAAATCTGCAAGATGGCTGACAGACCATGGGCAGCGCCTAAAAAATATAAATTTTTTTCTCTTATAGATTCGCACCTATCAGGTGTAACAAGCTGTGGAAAGCGAGATGACTTGTGCGAAGACGGTTCCACCTGCTTCGATCACCGAAATGGGTCATATTCATGCATGTGCCCGTTAGGATCCTCTAATCTCGGAGAAAATTGCATGAAACGAGGTGACTAAAAATGAGAAATTACTGCTGGAAATGGAATTCCTTTCTTTGAAGTTCTGAAAATAGATTTGTGGTTGCGGTTGAAAAATATATATGCCCAGTAGTTATATAAAAAAGAAGCATTTCAACTCATGATGATGATATAGCAAATTTCGATTTTGTCGCAGAATACCCCGCTCCATTTTTGCATGGGTCCTCTACCGTACGTCTTGGAAAGCTCGCTGGATACCACAAGCTCAGCCTGGAGCTGGAAATCATTCCATACATAAATTACGCTCATGGCGTGATAATATTTTCTTCTCAGCACGCAAACGGTTCCGGTGACTTCTTGTCACTTGCATTGATTGATGGGTAAGTGGAGTGCAGGAATCTTTTGTTGGAATCCGTACGATTTTTTTTTCTCTGGATAGTGACTAACTGTGGAATTCCATTATTCTGTCCACTTTTCTCATTTCTTCCCCTTGATGGACGGATTTTTTTTTCTCCTTGGCGTACTTGGGTTTTGAATGGATACTACCAAAGCTACGTGGAATTCAGATACGATCTTGGAGACGGCCCAGCTATCTTGAGATCAGCAAGTCGACTGGTTTCTGGATCAACATACCACATAACAGCGAAGCGATATAACAAAGATGGACTGCTGAGGGTTGATTCTGAGGAAGATATTAAGGGGACTTCACCTGGTTCAATGAAGTCACTGAACTTGGACCACGGTGGCTATATTGGATTCGTTCCACTAAACTCAACAAAGTAAATAATGTTGAAGATGAAAGAAAATTACATTTATTTTCGCTTGCTTTTACGCACTTTTATGCGTGCAGAGTGCATATAAATATATGAAGCTCTCCTTGTCTCAGTCAGTCGGGATGGAATCATTGTTCCCATAAATAATGATGATAAAATCACGGCTGCGTCCAAGTCTTTAATCATTATCATGAACTTGAGTGCTACAATAAAATGAAAAATACAATTTCTGGGGCTTTTTTGCTTGTTTCCCACAGGATTTGGGAGACGGTTGGAACATCTGAGGGATTTGTTGGTTGCATTAATCGTCTGAAAGTCGGTCGTCGTCCGATTGAGTTTGATGAAAAAGATCCTTTAATTAGCTCGTTCCATGAGATTTCCCAGTGTCCTGTTGTAAGCCTATCGCACAGATTAACAACAACCCCGATGTATGTCCCTAACGAGCCAGATGAGTACTCTGGGATCAAGGATAAATCCCATTCTCGTCATGGAGTAGCTTCCACCCTCCACAACTTTACGTATTTCCATCAGGACCTAAGTGGGAAACCAAGTTCGGGACATCATGGGAACCCTTGTTTGAAAAATCCTTGTCAAAACAATGGAATGTGCTGGGTTGACCACGGGAGTCCGACGGGATACAGATGTGTTTGCCATCCTCTAGATGCCGGTATGACTTTTTCATTTGATCGTCTTTTACACTGGTACAAATTACTGAGACAAATGAAAAGATAAAATAAACCCAAACATTGCGATTTTATTAACTCTCTGGGTAGAAATGAAATGTTATTGCTGATTGCTATTTGCGAACAGCGATTTAATTTTTAGTTTTGGCTGACTATAGAGAGTAAACACTCGAGTGAAACAATTATTAATCGGCAAATGTGTAAAAAGTACTTATGCGAAAAGGTTGTACATTGTTATATACACTATGTTTTCAACGATTTCTTTTGCAATTTATATGTATAGGCTTACATTGCGAAACAAAGGGAAACGTGATCCGGGAAACTGGGGCGATGCTAGACTTCCGAGGATTCTCGTATCTGGAGTTACACAAGATCGAGAATGGTGCACGGCATGTTAATATCGAGATGTGGTTAATGATCCGGTCTCCTAATGGCCTCATTCTTTACAACGGTCAAGAAATGGGGAAAGGAGATTTCGTAGCGCTTCTCATCAGTCGGTCCCATATCCAATTTCTCTTCGACCTTGGTTCTGGAATAGGAAATATCACGTACGTCGGCTTTTAATAGCTTCTTGCTGCTTTCACTTGAGACGTTTTTTTTTTCACCCACATTCTATTCCCCTAGTTCAGAAACGAAAACTTAAGTATTTTTGTTCTCCGCTGTTTTCAGTTGGCATCAACCAATATCCCTGAATAAGTGGCACTGGATAGTAGCAAGTCGAGAAGGGAGAGAAGGCAGGCTTCAAATTGACGGACATCTTCCAATGACAGCAAAATCTCCACCAACTCTATCCGAACTTAATTTAGAGCTTCCATTGTACATAGGTGGTATTAGGTAGGGAATACTTAAGCCTTTTTCTGCGAAACGGAATTTTTTATTGATCTGAACGGATCAATAACGGAAGTGTGAAACGATTGAACGGAAGTGTGTTCTGATCTCAAAGTTTCTGTAAACTATTAATTTTACAGGGATATGAACATTGTTCATCGAGAACTTGGCATTCTTGCTCCGTTTGATGGGGCTCTACAATTTGTGAAAATCAACGGGGAAACTTACTACAGAGAAATTAACAATGCTTTGGAAGAGCGATTAGTTCATCGCTACGAAGGGCCGCCGTGCGGGTAAGTAATTTTGAGTTGATATGCAGGGGACCATTTAACTTGTGCAACTGATAAAAACTGAATCAAAATTTTCATCTTTGCATTTATCAGGAGCAGCGTCTCACATCCATGCAGTAATGGTGGAACCTGTTTCCCACGGTATGACTTTTTTGTCTTATCTTTCCTTCTTATGGCTGGCATTATAAATGTTTTCGCTTAAGTAGCCAATTTTCAAGCAGTTTTTGTTCGTTTATAATATCGAAAATGAGCCTGTTTGATCTGCTTCTGACATGAATTCTGAATAATTTTTTCCCGCTTTTTTATACAGGTTAGAGTCTTTCATCTGCCTCTGTCAAAACTCGTACTCTGGAAAGTCATGCGAAAACCGTAAGATATAAATGACATTTTACGTACTATGAATACAGTAAACTCATCTAATGACCTGATTGCGTTCCTACCCACCCAAGAGAGTCACGTCTCAAGCAGAAATCCTATTTTTCTTCTTTTTCAGGAAAAGAAATTCCCGGACCGGTTAGATTTGATGGGCAAAACTTTCTCAAATTTCCGCGAAAAATTGCCAAACAGTAAGACCATTATTTTTTGCCCCTTATTCTGTAAAATTGCTGCGTAGATATGAGGAATGCACTTTTCATGCATTCTTTTCATAACAGTTGAAAACTGAAAAACCCTAAAATATGGCTCTGGGTCTCTGATTCTATCGTTGTTTCTCTTGTAATTTGTCTTTTCTGCTGCTCTTGATGCTTCTTCTTCTTCCTCTACTTACTACTATACTCTCCAGTGAGTCTTTCAACTTCTCCGAGTATGACGACTTCTACAATGAAAATTTTGACTCACACCTCGACGAACTGTTTGCCGAGTCGGGAGAATCTGATACTAACAGCAGCAGTAGTAGCGCTTACGAAATCGACGTCAATGAACCGATAGGTGCTAGTGAAGAGGATGGGGATGGGGCCGATGACGTTGACTTTGTGGACGATGACGAAGAATTCATTCCTTTGCTTGAAGATGAAGTAACAGAAAGGTTTGCTGCCTTTATTAATGCTTTTCTAATCAACTCTCCAAGTTTCTACATGTGTATCTAAGTCATACTTTACCTACATAATCCTTTGAGTATTATTGATTCTCATCTTAATCATCATCATCGTCGTCGTTATCATGACCAATCCACATAATCTTTGTTCGGTGCATGTGCGCTTTTGTTATTACAATTCATACGAAGCGTGTAGGTACTTAATTATTATTACTTGGGATTGACTTTTTGTTGAAGAGTTTTTCAAATAAAAAAATCAAGTCGCTACTTTCTAATTTTGGAAGTGGTGCGTGGGATTGGGATTTAATGAAGGCATGTATGAATAGCCTGTCTAATTAATCCTTGACATGATTTCGCTCCTGTATGAGTTGAAGAGTTTTTCAGATAAAAAAATCAAGTCGCTACTTTCTAATTTTGGAAGTGGTGCGTGGGATTGGGATTTAATGAAGGCATGTATGAATAGCCTGTCTAATTAATCCTTGACATGATTTCGCTCCTGTATGTATAACATCAATACTTAAGGCATAATGAGATGAGTGGGATGAGAGGAAATGATGTGATAATATTAGCTGATGGGATAATTTATGGAACAAAAATAGTATCATTTTAATGATTCCTTCCCCCGAATGGTTGCATGCACCAATCAGACTTCCTATGGAAGTTTGGTGACGTAATGAGTGAATGAATAATATGCATGCTTATTTTTTTATTTCAGAGTAAAAGCCCAAAGGCGAAATCGAATTGAGATTGTCTTCCGTACTACTAGCGAGGCTCCCGGAGTAATTCTCTATTCAGGTTTGTGTTTTTTACATATGCAAGTAAATAATTTATTATGATACCATACTATCGATTTCCAGAACTGACTGAGTAGTATTACAATTCGTAAAGAAACTGCTAGTGGGCGATGAAATCTAATGGGATTGGCTTGAAGAATAGATTTTCTAGAACATGGATTGTATTTACTTTGTTAGGAAAGTTTGGTACGCTTCGTTCACATACACGTTTTACATTGCCCCAAAACATATTTTGTGCAATTACAATACAAATCCATGATCACAGTTTTCAAAGCTTAACAGAAGAGCTCAACGCTTAGCTGGCTAACTAGTTGGCGACATTAAAATCACGATGAAGTCAGGGAATTATTTGAAATTAAACTGAAAATAGCAAAACAATTTCATGCTTTCTTTGTAGCACTTGTAGAGTAATATAGAATAATATAGATATAATTGGTTTAATGGGACAAAATGAGCAACAGCAAGAATTTTTAAGATCTAAAACAATTTCATGACTTTGTTCTAGTTCATGAGAAAGAGAAGGAGTTTAAAAAATTACTTTTTCTCATCTATCCCCATTTTCTAATATCTCCAGGAAAAAACCCTCACGGTGATTCCCAAAGTAGGAGAGGATATCTTGGCATTTTTATTGTCGACGGCTATCCTGAGCTGCGCATTGATTTGGGCTCGGCGAAAAACAAAAGACCTGTGGTGATTCGCTCAAAGGTACGTGCTTATTCGTGCAGACAAAAAAAAAGATGCTCGTTTTTTTCTCATTACTTGTTTTGATCTCCTATTTATTAAAAAAATTGTGTTAAATTGATCAGGTCAAAGTAACGGATGGCCGATGGCATCAACTCTTGGTTGCCCGGAGGAGGAGACTCATAGTTTTACAAGTAGACGGATCAAAGCCTCACAGAGCCACAGCACCTGTAGGCAGCAATGTTCTTGTATCTGATGGGAGATACTGGATAGGTTCGTATTTTTTGCTAATATAATATCGGTTCTAAAAGCTTTTTCCCTGAATCCAGTTTTTAAAATTAATCTTAAAAAAATGAAACACGTGTGTGTAGGTGGAGTTGCGTCATCAGTTTTGGCCGGAGAAATTCCTCCCGAATTCCACCAAGGATTTGTGGGTTGCATTGACCTCGTCCGAATTGAGAGAAGAAGACTGCCACTTTCGAAAATTGCGGTTTCCACCGGTACCCCATTTTGCGAGGATGACTACTAAAAGCAACAACGCGCAGACCGGAAAAGAGTACTCGCCATTTTCTCATTCTGACGCCACGCTACCACCCCACCTCAACTGATTTTACGAATTCAGAAAGGCAAACCAAAATGGGTTTCTACGAATTTCCTACCACTGTGAGCTGAGAGCTGAAATGACCAACATTCATTTTCAGCCGTCCTTTTTCATATGCTACGTTGTCTCCTCATTTATACGAAATGACTTCCTTTACCGAAATTGACTCTGACTTATGACATGAGAGTCTACTACAGTTTTGAAGCCATTGAAGGTTTTACAAGGATTAAATGGATGGTGCGAGGTAAATATTTGAGTTGTCGTACGCAATACCAATACACACATATTTCAAGAATTTTTTCTACTTCTTGGAAAAAATGCAATTTATCAGATTTTAAGAGGATTATATGATCCTTACCTCCGTATTCCCGTTCAGGTGAATAGTATGATAATGGTAATTTAGCTACATTGAGAAGTTTAGAGGAAGAAAAAAAATATGTATACATTCTTTATTCGACTGACATTAAAGCGTAATGTATAGTTTTGTAACAATACAAGAAAAATTCTCAATGAATGGTTTTTGCGTAAAGCAGCAGCTGTACAATTTTTTCTATCTCAGGAATAGATGATAGGAGTTAAAAGTTTTTCCTTGGCTGGAGGAAGTCGGACGAACGAACGTAAGTAAGTAAGTATTCATTCCTCCCCCCTCTCATCATTAATATTATTACTATTGATAATCGAAAAGGAGTATGGGGACAGGAAATTTATTTTTAGTTGAAATGTTAACGTCAGCTTAGTTTTTCCTTCTACTTAATAATAATCGCATACATATACATTTATACCTGCATGTACTCGATTTTTTTTGTAGATTGAAGAAAGAAACGCGAAAGTTTTAACAAGTCTAGTCGATTTGGAAAGAATCATAATGCATAATTGTATGTACAGATGAAGAAAAAGTATGTGCGGGGGTGGTGTGCTACTACTACTACGAGTGGTTCGTAAGTAAATAAACAATGCTTTTATTTGTGTTATTTTTTTTGCTGAATGTCTCTGCATTTAAAAAGGGGGTTTGCTTTTGGAAAATACTACTACTACGAGTGGTTCGTAAGTAAATAAACAATGCTTTTATTTGTGTTATTTTTTTTGCTGAATGTCTCTGCATTTAAAAAGGGGGTTTGCTTTTCGTAAAGAAACCATTAACGTTAAGTCTTCATTCTTGCAAAATGTTACGAAGTTTGAAGGAGGAAATGCAGAAGAAGAGTGTGCTAGCTATCCCCCACCAGAAAAAGTAATGATGACTTTCTGCTGCTAAATGGTTTGTATTTATTGCAATGAACAAAGTAAAAAGCAGCTCATAGGCTGACATGACGTTTTGCATACAATAAATTCTGTTATGTTGTGGTGTACAGTTTTTCTGTTGAAAAGGCATTCAGCATGGAACTAGAAACTACCTCGAATTCAATTGACATAAAAAATGTTAGGATGGTGAATATCATCATCATATCCAACGATGATAGATTTACTCTTCCTTTGAGTAGGTAAATCGCAGAGAAATTCATCTTTTTCTTTCAATGAAACTGCTACTGGTAAAAAACGTTGGCTTTATGTTGAGATAAATTATGTAATTAAGCATTATAGGTACTTAGTGTAAGTTGAAAAATACATAATCACAGCGAAATGCTATATCATTATGGCGTGCTTGAGGGCGTGGAGTTGATTTATAAAATAAAGTATTTTTGGTAGGTCGATCTTGATATTTTGGTGACGCTAGTAGTATTTTAGGTGATCATCATCATCGTCAGTATGCTGAGCGAGGAAGAAGAGTTTGAAAATGTAAAAAAAAGTTTCAAATCCTATTATAATATTTTGAAGCATAAGAGAATGTACTTATATGAAACAGTAGAAAGTTGTGAACCGAGGATGGAATATCATGTACAAAAAAAACAATTTTTTCTTCAGGATTCTATCATGAGCGAAAATCCATGCGTGTATGTATTTGATACGGACAGAGGCTGTTTTTTTCTAAAGAAGTTGTTTTTTCCTCTTTGAAAAGTGTGAATGCGTTTTTAGAATGAGAAATATAAGTAATAATAAGCATTCTATAAAAATATATGAATGGTTATGTATAGGATCTTCTCCAAGATGATGATATAATTTTTAGGAGGCTAATGAATGATCGACATTAATGATATTAATCATAGAGTGGGAAAGATAATTAAGCGAGCATCTTGCCATTAATTGTATTAATACTTAATAATATTAGTTTGTGTTTGCGATAATAATGATTAGACTACTTTAACTGTCAGTTAGGATTTGAGAATAATAATGCATTTGTTACAATGTATGAAGAAAATAAACTTTATATGCATAAGTAGGTCTGAATAAGAATGATTGTAAAACAATAAAATGTTGTATTACAAAATCTTTTTGAACTTGTTTTGCTTCTATATACCGTACTCATCCTTAAAAATAATGATGATTAGAGTGGAGATAGGAAGAGGATGACGAATACGTAGTTAGTACATGATACTTATGCTATTCCAAGAAGTCCATCTAAGTATCTATGAGCTCATGCTCCCGTTGCGCTGAAGCACGTTGAGTTTTTACCTGCATGCACTTTCGTCACCAGTCAAACCATCACGTAGATATCGTGTGCATTTCACCATTCATTCGCATTTCACTGTCAAAAATGAAAATAAAAACTTCATCTTTGTTCTAGTACACTGTGGCACGCATTCATTTGCATTCGTGAAAACCCTAATTATCTTTTCTTTCAAATGTGCTAAGGCTGACGCTGAGTTCCAAAAAGGAACGCACACATGTAATGCATGCGGTGATCGTCAGTGATTAGGACAATCGCAGTCGCGATCGCAGATGGACTATCCAAAAAACGTGAGTCAGCAGAAAGAAAGGTTTAGAGATGCACTCGTCATAACAACTCCTGGCTTACAGAGTCATGATTGATGGCTTGGCTATATTTATCGAAGGGGTACATTCGATTCTTTTAAAAAAATGCTATGGATGCAGGACCATGTTATCTGTCAACCAAATGTAACCACCAAATAACTAGACGTTAGAGATGAAGACAATAACGAGGAAAGACTAGGACTAGAGCAGTCAGTCAGTTTTACGATTATTTTCAGAATTCAAAAACAGTCTTTACAAAAAAAGACGACAGACTTACGTTCATTTCCGTTTGCGGACCATAATTATTGTTTTAAGAGAAATCATCCGCCCGATTGACGAAATGGATTATTGGGGCAACAATGCAGATGTGTCCTCTTGTACCTGTCGCGATGCGGACAGTCTTACAAAGGATTATGAATTTCCTGCGGAACCGAGTCCAGCACCTGACCCGCCATGCAAACCTCCAGAAAAGGTACATGGGCAAGAGGTGGAAATTGCTTTCCGGAGGGAGCCTTTCAAGAACTACCCGAAGAGGCGAGGGGTAGGGGCCAAACCTAAACCCGCTATTGGGAGCCTGTACAGGGCGGAGAAGTACGTGAAGCCGGTTCCCAAATGTTCGCCACGTTTCTACTTGAAAGGGATCTACTGGCTTCTATTTCAACCCGAAGGATGCAGTCAAAAATGCGCTGAGGATGTGTGGTCTTTGTGGCAGTCGTATGAGAAAGACGCTGCGGACGTCTTCACGTACGGGAACGTTGACGAAGTGGCGCACTTAATTTTGATATTGTCCCTAAGCTGCAAGTACTTTTCGCAGTACCAAGAGCTCTTTGACAAAATAATGCAGAGGTTGCAGCGGGGGGTGTATTTAAGCGATGTTTCAAAGGAACTCAGAGACGTCAAGAAATTAACCTACTTCTTCTCCTGTTTAGGTTTGTCTGATTTGTACGATTGCGTAAAACGTCGAAAGAAGAATGGACGATAGTATTAGAAAATATGAATGAAAATCGTTTTTGAAAGTAAAAAATACTATTATCCTTTCAATGAAAACTGTAGGGGTTGCTATCACAGAGGGACATGTCCATGCACAATGCTGCGTGAGTAGCATTCTTGGGGTTTGGCTGGAGAATGTGATTGATCGGAGGAAACTCACCCGTAAGAAGTCCCGATGCACTCTATCAAGCAAGTTAATGAAAGGCTCCACCGTTCTTTCCTTGAGAGTGCCGGATTCAGTGATAGTGAAAGCGCTGGAGAAGAGTTTGCTTCCTACCACCGTTGCACAGAATATGAACAAGCAGGCCCATATAGATGCATATTTTTGCAGTTTGCAGCTTCTCAAGTTATGCTGCGAGACGTCATCGAAAATTAGTGAGAGCATGAAAACTAACTCATCAAAAACTTCCATTATGTAGACCATGA
>JAHZNH010000080.1:0-10896 GCA_027744355.1 Tyrannoseira gladiata
AATCCTATCACATCAACATCACAACTTGATCCCGGTCTGGCATTTTTGTAATGATTGAAGACGAGTCGACACATTGTTATACGGGCATCTCCATCATCATCATCATCCTTGCATGAAATGCAGATGACAATGATGGATGCAAGCGATAAAAAAAAGTGAAGAAGATAATGACTGACCTTTCCACAACCGGGGATGTGACATGAGTGAATATTTTTCTTCCTGAGGTGGGCCCCTGCAAATAATGGAATGTACAGATTTGATTTTTAAAAATATTCGCAACTTGAGGAGGTTGGAGGGAAGAATAATAAAAATTGAATTTGCTTATTGAATTCATGCACTATTTATAAAAAATTAAATAGCGTAAGAGGAAATTCTTCGAAAATTATAAAAAAATAATCATGAGACTCTCGTCGCAAAATTTTTTCTCAAAGGTCAGAGGTTTGAAAAGATACATAGAATGATCGTATTATTGTTCACTGAACATATTTTTTGATCTCTAGGAACTGATTGAAATCAAGGATGAGCGAGGAATATATTTTCTTCTCATTCTAGGAAAAAATTGAAAATAGCTCCTGCAAAAATTAAATTACTGTGGTCGGCCATAAGCCAATCCTCTAAATCAGAGTTGAGGTATTGGATGGGATTTGGCGAAGAAGTGTGCCATTATTTCCTACCCTTGGGCAAATAATTCGTGAATGGATATAAGTATTTTTTTCATCCAAAAGATTCCTTTTTCCAATCCCTAGCAAATAAATTGTGAGCTTCGTCGTGTCAATCTTTTTTAAAAAGATATGTATTTATTGTACTACGTCTACATGATTCCTTGAGAATATCTATCCTATGGTTTGACTTTTCGTTCATTGTTTTTCATTCGTTCGTTCGAAACCTCGGTAAATCATGATGATGATCGTACTTGTGTAGTACTTGTACCTCTACGAAAATAAGATAATCAATGATAAAAGTTATTACTAGTGAAGTATGTAAATCTAGTTAAGATTGATAATAATAAAGCATAAATCACTCTCAATGGAAGCATCAAGTCCTGCCCATTTTTTTCTTTTCTCATCACATCAATTTTTTTTCGTAAAAAAGGCTCGCACTGCTCAATCGTATAAGGTAAGGTGGAAAAAAGGAGAAAAAACAATTGAGAAATTCCGTATGATAAAGTCACGATTCCTTTTTTATATTCGCCTTTATCTGCTGCATGATGACTTTGGTGATGAGAATGGACACAAGAATGCAATACCTACAAGTAGACACGTATTTAATGAATTTAGAAGATGGGATGCGAAAATCGATTCCTGTTTCCAATCCTTGATTTCTGTCTAAAGCCCCTCCGTCGTCTCAAGTTAGTTTTATATTTTGGTGTGGATCTGGTGAAGATAAGCTTCAGAGATACAATAATTCATCACTCCTGTCCTTACTTCACATTAAATGTTGCCTCGTCGAGCCGAGTCGTGGCTCTTTAGTGTTTGTGCAGTGCACACCAAACTCGTGTTCAAGTTATTTGATTCCTGCGAATCAGCTTACGTAAAGGGCATAAAGGATCATTTTCTCCCTGTGAAATATTGGCTCGTATTTTGCTGATTATTATCGACCAGAGTGGAAAAAATGTAAGCTGGGATGAGGGAGGGTAAGCATGAATACGAGAAAATGTGATCATCATCATCATCATCATGATGATCCTCTTTGGCTTTGGTGGGGAGTAAGCAGAGAGATTAAATTGAGATGCCGAAACTTGAGAGCATCCTTCATGACATTTTCGCTTTCCTAATTCAACCTTGCCTACGCTACCAACCACTTCTAGGATATAGTACTCAACATTTTTTCACGAAAAAAAGGAGCTTGTGTGGGCCACAAGACGTGAATAATCCGATCATGTAATTTAAGCGAATGAAAAACTATGTCTGTTATTTTATACGTCCCCACCTTCGAAAAAAATTTATTGCGAGAGAGAAAAAGTAGAATTTAATGAAACTTTGCAAATTAAAGTCGCACACAATGTAAGTACATTGTAGAATGTTTGGGAAATTCTTCGAAATATGCAAAGTGAAATGAAATTCTTTGAGGGAAAATGAAATTGATATTGGATATATTTGCAAATACTCAAGTTGATTCTTACCTGGGGCAGGGATGCTTGACCTAAACCAAAAGGAGACGTCACACTTGAGCCCACGCCTTGTGTTGGCAGCATTGACTTGTATGTATCCTGTTGATGATATCAATTTTCAATGAGTTATACGTGATTGCTTTATAGAAAATCATTTTATTCAGGAAATACGAGAAACATACCTATTTACTTAAGTAGGTAAAAAATACCTTGATTGTTTTGTGCAATGATTAAATTATGATAATGATAAATCCTGCCCCTCACCTGAAGAAGATGCTGACCCGAGGTCAAGATATGAGGATTGGAGGCCGCAAGGGTGTGGGTGAGGGTAGAGTAGTCATTGTAGTTTGACATTTGATGATGGGCATGATGAGGATGGTGCATCCCTGCTGTGACAGATGCGGGTGTGATTGCACTTCCAGCTCCAACGTCAAGCCATCCACTACCGGCTGCCGCTCCATGAACTGCGTCCCACCAAGATGACCCATTCATTCCTGACACCTATAGAAAAAAAGTCACCGAAAGAAACACATGCCGCCTTTAGTAAAAACAATTTGGAGAAGAGCACACATGCATGCCGGGAAATATTATCTCGGTTGTAACGTTTTCAGGAGTTCATACATATGCAAACAATGCCATTCCTGTTCACCCCGAACAAACAACCGCTTCATGAAGAAGGACCATAAAATTAGTTCATAGCACCTCTTATTTCCCCACAAAAAAAGAGAATGCTTCGGAGGGTGATCGCACCAACACCACACTTCATGACCAATTTTTTACGCTCTTGTGAGGATTCAATTGTAAATCTGCCATTTTTTGGGACACCCATTGAAACTTTTTAGAAAAAAATGCTGAGCATTCTTTTTCCCTTTGGACATGATCTTCACACTCCAAACGAAACATTTTTCAACGGAATAAATATCTCTACATGCAAAGGAAGTGCATTTACCAATTTAGGATTCTTAAAAAACTAAGTCAGTCAATTCGGCGCCCTTCCTTTAAAAAACGTTCGAACACCCAAAAATTTGTATTAAAAAATTCGATCTCCCAAATTGATAAAAAAGCACTCCGTGAAGGGTGCGTAAGCACCCAATGCATGGAAGTAGAAATTCAACACTGAATTATAAAAAATGGGACAGGAAGTCAGAAGGATAATACAATGGTAAAAAAATAATATCATCATCTCTGAACTTACATCTGGTTTAATTCCTGTGTGAGCCCCCGACATCGCATTGAAGGGCCACGAGTCGTACGGAACCCGGGAGTAGACCCCAGCAACTGCAGCTCCCACACCACCCTCTACCTTCCCAATGAAACCAGGTGGACTTTGATCTCCACATGAAGTTGCATTGGTCGACCTAAATAGTTGAGAAAGAACAAATAAAACAAAATGAATAATCAACACTAAAAAAATCAACCTCCCTCTTCTTTTTTTACCTTGAACACACGAAATATATTTTTTAACTGGTTTACCCCACTTACTCATTTCCACACCTAACACACCCGTTTTCGAAGTAAATCTGTTTCCTCCCTCCGCAGCCTACGAAACAGCCCTGATCATTTATATAAAAATTCTTTTGTGAGCGCTCCTACGCAATCGAATTAGGTATCATTTCACTCTGCATGCCTCTAACATGAGCATGCATGTCTCATAATCCCCATCATCCGCTCATTCATGGAATAAAAAAGTCGTCCTCATCTCTCATTAACACACCCGTTTTCAAAGTAAATCTGTTTCCTCTCTCCGCAGCCTACGAAACAGTCCTCATCATTTATATAAAAATTCTTTTGTTAGCGCTCCTACGCAATCGAATTAGGTATCATTTCACTCTGCATGCCTCTAACATGAGCATGCATGTCTCATTATCCCCATCATCCGCTCATTCATGGAATAAAAAAGTCGTCCTCATCTCTCATTATCCACCTCTTTTATTTCAATTATGGAATTGTTGTTTCCCTATAGCTGCGCTGGAAAAAAGGGTAGAATCAAAATGTGAGCGTGGAATTTTACATGATTTCAAAAAATGGAAAAATTGTAAACTTGCGTCGAGAAAGGGTTAGATAGGTGTTCTCACACACAGACACGATAACAGAGAAACATCATTGTGAAGCTTATAAGGTATTCATGTCATGCGGGACACATGCCCATGCACACATCATTGTTTCTATCACTTTATGAATATCACGGAGGGAAAAAAGTTGTGATGATGAATTGTATGAAAAAAAAATCATCTTTGATAATGATAGTTATTAAGAAAAGGGTTAAAAACCGGAAGAGGCAGGAATTATAGATATTTTTTATCATTTTCAAATAATTCGTCTGTCATCAAGTTTTTGCGATCACATGAAAAATAGATGGGAAGTTTTCCTCGTTAAATGACCTTTTTAATGTGCTTCAAAAGCCGAGGGAGTTAAGTAGGAGTAGTGGTCGTGATAAAAACTTGATCTATTAAATAGGAATTGCAATTTTAGTATTTACTCCTTAATACCGTGTTGATGAGGATGAGGATGGGAATCTAAATATTATCCCCTTTATTTAATGCACGTATCATATTCTACTCCCTGGCGAATAGTGGATGGCAGCCTGAAGTCTGAGCAAAAATCGTGAATGAGCTGATTTTTTTATTCAATTTAATCTCCCTCGTGTTATCACTGCATTAGAGGAGCTAATGTTACGTGATTTCGTAATAGCATGATCATGGACCATATCAAATGGGTTATTTTACCCTAGAGCTTGTCCATGAGTAGAAGTGAGTTCATGTGCTAAAAACTCTGGTGATGATCACGTATACGCGTAATTATTTCGGAAACCGCACGGCGACACTCTCTCTCTCACACACACACACAAACACAAGCACGAGTGCATTAAGTTGTGGAATGTTTTCGCGTGGATAAATGGTCTCCTTATGTATATTCCAGAAAGTACTACTTACTACCATTTCTTTTTTTTTAATAATGGGGAATTAATTACCCGTGGAAATAGAGATCAGCTCCATAGCCGGGTGTAGCAGCGCACGAGGAAGAGACCGGGGTTCTGCTATAAGTGTTGTGATTGGCGGATGACGTGACAGAGACTGAACTTGCGAGACTTCGTTGAGCAGCGCTTAAGATCGAGCCATGGGGAAGGGACGCGGAGTTTGCGGAACTTCCGTTTCCAGCTGCGACTGCTGCAGTACCTGAAGTGGGAATCGAGGCTGAGGTTACATTAGGATGATTCATTGCTGTGGTCGGAGGACCAAGCCCCATAGAGGGACCTTTTTTCCAAGGATGAAAACCTACCACAGATGATAATTAATACATTTCTGTTTGGAAACTGGAACAACTTTTAAAAAGTTATAAGAATTTAAAAGCTGGGCAAATTTTCTGTACGTCCTTACCCTTACCAACTGCAGCGTCCGCGAGAGGTGGTGGGCTCTTCGAACTCAGCTTATTACACTGAGCGGCCAGCATTGCGAGGGGTGTTCCGCGAAGTCCGGGGTGCTCCTATTAAAAATGAATGAAAAAGAGAAGGCAATTATAACTACGCGTCCTATTTGGATTTGGAACGTGCTCAAACATTGAAAAGCGATCCTATCAGTAAGTCGAGTCGAATTGCACATGAATAAATGATCAGTTCTCTTCTATTTCGGACACGCGCGATAATTATTATTTCGTAACGTTAACGTATGAAAAATTAACAGCGTTTGTTTTCACCTACAAGTACAAATACCACTTTCGCACTTTTGTTTTAACAACGATGTAACAATCTAATCCTGATGTGTCAACATTTGTCCACAAGCCTGAATGACACGACGACAACCCCACTAAATAAACGAGAGAATGGAATGCCATGAAATCGGTGTGAAACAGAGACCTTTTGAACTACGAAGGTTTCAATGTTCACCTACGGAAAATGAGTTTCTATTTACCCCGCTATAAAATGCGTAATGTAAATAAAGAAGAAGAAACTTTATCTCTGGTTGGGGCTAATTTAATGGAACCATGAACTTAGAACTGTACAAGATAGTTATTCTCTTTCATTAAAAAATTGACTACCTCAACTAATATCATTTAAGCGTATTATCAAGTTTAATCTTCATTTAGGAAAATGCATTAACTCCTTTCATCGAATTTGCTTCGCTCTGATCTGCTCTGAACTTCACGGAAATGATTTGTTTTCGCAGCAATCGCGGACGTCATAAGCCGCAGTCAGTTGATCATCCACGTGCGTACTTACACATAATCCACCCAATTCCCTTTCAGAATCTATTTTTTTCTTCTTGAGTTGCGGTCAAACAAAAACCGAACGAAGTGCATCGAGAATTGGGGCCAATTTAATGGAACCATGAACTTAGAACTGTACAAGATAGTTATTCTCTTTCATTAAAAAATTGACTACCTCAACTAATATCATTTAAGCGTATTATCAAGTTCAATCTTCATTTAGGAAAATGCATTAACTCCTTTCATCGAATTTGCTTCGCTCTGAACTCTTCTGAGCTTCACGGAAATGATTTGTTTTCGCAGCAATCGCGGACGTCATAAGCCGCAGTCGGTTGATCATCCACGTGCGTACTTACACATAATCCACCCAATTCCCTTTCAGAATCTATTTTTTTCTTCTTGAGTTGCGGTCAAACAAAAACCGAACGAAGTGCATCGAGACGTGAAGGCAGGAGCGAGAAAAATCAAATGACACCTCAGAAAATGGTGCAACAAAATCTTTGAGAGGGGGGTTTCCTGGCATTTTTTGCAACAATGGTAGGGGCATCGAACAGAAGCACCTTTTTTTCAAGATGTGTTTTCTGACATGTGAAGAAAGAAAAGTCAAAAGAAATCAGAACAATAATTCCTTAGATTACAAGTTACACCACACCATCACAATCATCATTGTTTTCGAAGGAGTAGAAGTCGAAGGCAATGTCATTTTCCTTTAAAAAAGGATCACCATTTTATAAGTTAATGAATACTCATGTCATGTCATGTCCAACTCCAACTCTTTCTTCCCGAGAGTAGGGAAACTGTCAACAGTCATCATCACATCAGGGATGAAAGTGTTTTTGTATGCATTAGTGTAACAGTGATAATAATAACAATCATAATCAGAGTGTGGAGTGGGGCAAAAACATGAAAAAGTTGAGATTTTTAGGAGAAGAAGGAACGACCTTCACCGAAGACATGCAAATGGACAGAAAAAGAATATGTATTATTGTACCCATTGGCCTTTCTAATAATAATAATGATGATAAAGGGGAATCGTATTTACGCTCCTCGAAACTAACAAAGTAACATGTTCCTCTGAATAGCTGACAACATCACTCTGCTCCGCCTTAAAGGTTGCGATGCAATGCAAGGAGGAAAAAAATCTTGAAAGGAGGACGAAAGCAAAAAAATAAATATCATTTGTAAGTATTGAGTGGAGTGGCTGACTTGTGCGAGCAAGTGAGTATCTAAGACCATTGCCATTGCACTTGGTTCTTGGCTTTTTGGCTCCTGCCCGTAAAGTATTTTTTTCCCATATTTATTATGCATTTTTACTCAGCGGAACGAATGAAGAAGTAAGAAAATGTATTCCAGGAGCGGAGCGAGTATAAGTAGGTAATGCGAGTGTCTTCTTACGCAACCCGTACGTAACCCGAAACCTCGCTCCATGGTTGAGGAGAAGAGCGAGCGAAAAGACTTGATACTAAAAAGAGGTGGAGTCAACACGTGACAGGTCAACGAGAAATGACTTCTTTTTTCCAATGCAAATACACACACAACATCCCCACATATATTTTTCTGGTTCTGGTTCCACATGCAAAAGAAATCCTGGAGAGAGATGTAACACGCTCCGATGAAAAAGACAAACTTCAGATATTCTACACTCTGAAACTTTTCCTGAAAAAAGAAGTTCTTTTTTTTTCGTTGGCATCATCTCCACTTCCAATTTGCATTTTACTCCGCCGTCGTCGATGTCAACCTCATCTTGGGATGATAAAAACTCTCGAACAAGCCAGGAGGGAGAAGGGAAAAATCTCGGGAGGGGAAAAAATGCAAATGCCACAAGAGTCAGGAGTTGAGTCAGAGGGTAAAAATACTACGATTCACAGAGGAATTTGGAAGAGGATTTTTTTATCAAAAAACGAATCCTGCGACATGCATGGATAATAATTTAATTTGTTGGCAGCCACAAAAAAAGAATTTTAAAAGGAGAAGTAATGTTCTCCATGCATAAATCCTTCTCTTCCCGGATTCAACTTCCACTTCCATGTATGCCATCGACATCGACCATGTTTCAAATTTAGGAACCAGCCTTGATTTACGTCGCTTGTAATACGATCAAAGTCAATAAGGTAGTAGTAAATATAAAAGATAAAGAATGTAGCGGTCGAGGTGGCAATGATGAGAAAGGAGTAGAGCAGACTTTTTTCTATGGTTCTGACTCTAGCTCTCCTGTCCTGGCACACTAGTATACCTAATCAAGACTTCTTTTTTCCCCAATATTTCCCCTCCAGCAAGAAAAAAGAGGCACGTCAAACGGTCTCATTTATCGCCAAATCGCCTATCAATTAATTGGAATTCCATTGGAAATGCACGCCCACTTTACTGAATTGATCACATAAAAAGCACTCTCTTTTCTCTCTCTCGAATTCCTCTCCATTGCTTATTGCTTCATTCTAGATATTCGAAAGGTGGTGGTGGAGTAGTAGTGGAATGAAGGGTACCTGGAAAAATACACATGGAAAGCATTTAGCCCATCCATCTCAGTCACCCGAGAAAAAAAGCCCCGATTCTGATTCCTTTTTTTCAATCTCGTCCTGATTATCTATGTAGAAAAACCAATACAAGTTGCTCACGTTCCTATTTTGAATTTGTAATCGCGAAAGAATCCCAAATCCTAAAGCAGGCCTAGTAATGATGCTTCCATCTCCATTGTTTGGATTCGAGTTTCACCATTATTACGCTCATGTAAAATCCACTACTTTGTAGCAATTAGGTGTCTGTAACAATGTACCTGCTCCACTGGTGCTGGTGAACATGCATTCAGTTTCCAAACGCATGTAATAAAATGTGAGCCTCCACATATTCATTTATCCATTTTAAATAATCAGCGACTCTAAAAAGTAGAGAGAAACGAGCCAACTCATGGCAAGCCAAGTCAACTTCAAGTCCATTAAAAAAAACTCTCCCCTTTACTCCTTCCCCCATATTGTCTTTTAGTTACGGCTAATAAGGCTAATAATCAAGGAACGCTCGTTATTCGTTAACTCTATCTTTTTTTCTCTTCCTCCATTACCAGCATTATACGGTGGATTCCTAGCCAAGTTAGAGATATAAAAAAGCGGTATTAACATTAACTATAAGATAGTAGTAGATAGATAGAACGACTTCTTTGTTGCCTTCCGTAAATATAAGTAAATGTGTATCTTCTTGGGTTACAAAAGGAAAGGCAAGAGAGCGAGATGGAGGAATGATAGTGATAGTGAGTCGAGTCGACTTCACAGAAAAAAATTGCAGTAGCTGTAACTGGGCATATAAAAAAGTAGTAGTAAAAAAGATTCCTACTCTCTCTTTCCCTCTCTAGATTTTATTTCCAGTCTCACGATATACATATAGTGCGACGACGATAAGGATGAGGAGAAGCAGTAGAGATTCGTTAACGAAGCATTATCATCATCGCCATCACCAGCCGAGCTTCATCAGAAATGATCATTGTGGCAGTAGGAAAGTAGCCAAAAAAAAAGTTGTCTTTCTGCTAAAAAACGGGGGAATCATCTATCCGCTCTAATCAGTAAGACAGAAGAAGTAGAAGTAACTAACAAAGTTTTTGAAACCAGAACCCAGAAGCGAGCGAAGGGATAATCATCCTCATCCGATTTTCCAGAGAATGAGAGAGCACATTTTCTAACACTGAAGACCTTGAAGGGATCTCACATGCGAATTTATATGTTCTCTCAAAAAAAAAATATTTCAGTTTGGAGTTTGGTTGGGATATACCACTTCTTCCTCAGCTCACCCAGATTTATAAATTTTCTCAAGTCAGTAAACTTTTTTATGTCCCCGTGAAATCAGTAGCTGTATAGCAAGTATATGTCAGTAAACTTAAACTGAGGCAGCAGCGGTAGTTTCTCACAGAATATCTCTGGTTTCGCGACTGAGACCCGAGTAGATAGTGTGCAGTAACTAATATTTGAACTCATCTGAGCTCTCCAGGGACCAACGGAGAATGAAATGTGTTCCTTGGAAAAAGGTTACATATCAAAGGAGCTAGAGCTGGTTAAGAGAATACGTCGTCGTTCCACTAGAAATTTTTACTACTACTACTACTGCTGCTGAGCGTAGGGCGACCATTAGGTGGAAAGTCATTAGCCGGGTGCCATCCCCATTTAGAGTAATCTGCGCGAACAAATTCTTCCCAATTAGACATTTGAACCCTGCGCCATTTCCCTATTCGATTTCCTCTCAGGAAGGAGCCATGTCGGGTGGCAAACTAATTCCTCGGCTAAATGCTTCTCTTTTCGATCCTTTTTCGCCTTTTCATGAACGAGTTGCTCCTTAACTTTTATATCGCAACTGCTTCCGGATAAGTAAGGAATGTATCTCACTGATTCATCTACCTCGATTGAAATGCAAGTTCAATTTCCAAAATGCTTTGTAGAGTATTTGCAGTGCCAAAGGTTACTTATCCCAGTTTTATTCGCTCTCTTCTCTTATTGCTTTTCCGAGAATAATGAAATCAAAATGTCAATGATGCGGTATAGTGGTTGCACTTTGGAGGGGGATACAGAAGTCATTACAATTTCCAGCTCCTTGAAAACGTCACA
>JAHZNH010000081.1:0-10874 GCA_027744355.1 Tyrannoseira gladiata
TTCCTCTCGTCTGAGATCCTCCGTCCAACTCCGAACATGTAAAAACCGTTGGATTGACTCGAACTTCGGACTTTTTCGGAGCCCATGCATGCATGCGAGTAAAACGAAGCTTTGTCCTCTCCAGTTCAAAGCTGGCGAATGATGGAGACTCTTATGACAGTAAAAACATCTACAAAATTACTACTACTTACAAACGTTTGCTAATAATGCTAGATATATATTCGCAATATCACGGAAGAAAGAGGAAGAACAGGCAAGATATGTACTTATAGAGGCATCATGCGATCACGTCGTGATCAACTTAACCGAATAGTCACGGCTGGTGTTTGAATGGAACCGTTGTGCTCGCCGTTTTCTCAGACCTCTAGTAGAGAGATGCAATGCCACCTAAGTACTCTGTTCACACGAGCGTAAGCATTTGCATGCAATATAGACGTGGAGGAAAATTTCCTTGTTGGTTCCACCGCCCCAACAGCGCCATCACCACCACTGATATTGCCTTGGTCAGGGAAGAAGATGCACTTTGATCTACCGGTGAAAGTCAAATGAAGGTCGGGCGAAGGATCAGAAAAATGTGGCGAAGGGGATAACCAACGAAGTTAAAGGCTTGTAGGGTGGCCCTGAAACCCATTTCAAATTGAGAGAGGAAGGAAACTGCGGAAATGTACTGGGAAACCAGTCCAAAGCAGCAATGACAATGGTCTATTCACCCAAGTATAAGTAGATGCTTTGTATTGTTAGGCCTTCCGCTTCCCTTCACCACAGCTAGACTATAGATAGGGCCTTTGAAAGGAACTGAGCTGCTGGTATTGAATGACAAGTAGGAAAAAACCATCATCGATCAGGACCGGGTCGGCAGCCAGAAATAGACTTACCTGCCCTCGATCTTTGATGCTTTGTGTATTGTTATTTGGTCTATTTGAAAGTTTATCGGCGATGGCCTAAGTCCTACTCGATTATCTAACATGACACGACGTGATCATGAAGCTGAGGATGTTTATTTCGGCTCCCATCTCATAAAAAGCGAAAACAGGAAAACACGCATAAAAATATTCCGTCTTATCACGGCATGCCGTGCAGGTCTTGTCTGGTCTAGTCGAGGAGGTGATTTCGATAAAAATGACACGAACGACACAGCACGACATGATGTTGTTTTTTTTAAGTATTACAAGAGGAGCCTCATTCATTCAATCCAATCCAGTCCAATTCCAAAACACTATCGAAATTACTACCACTCTTCTTCTGATCTTTTTGCGTTTTTATTGCTCAGGAGGCGATTTGAGAAAAAAAGGTCGATGAATTTGTTAGTATATCGACTTACCTCTTTCTTTAGCGGTTTGGGTTATCGTATATTTTACGAGAAGTCACGAGTAGATAAAAAAAGTCTTGTTTAACTAATTAGTCACTTTCCTTTTTAAAAATTGCGTTTCACTGGACAAAAAAATCGTCTTTTATTTTGGGGGGAAATGAACAAAAGAATTAATATGTGTATGTGGGCTTATCTTATCTTGGATTTTGCGTCTTTCTAACGCACACAGTACAAACACGTGTGAACTACCTTGTAGTTCGGAGCTTCTGTGGTCTGCACAACGGTCGAGAGAAGAATGAAGTGCAGGGAGCACGGAACACACGCTCTTATTGTAAAAAACGATTTGGTTGGTCTTAAGTCAGGCAGGCTAGACCGATATATATAAATGAATACATTCGATCATCCATCTATTTTACTTTGCTTTTTTCCTTAGTTTAGGGATTCGTACGGAAAAAGACCTCAAGGAGAAAAAAAACGAAGTAAAGTTGGGAGAATGCAATGACAGCGACCACTGTTTCATTATCGTCTTGTCAGTCCCAGACAGACGAGACAATAAAGCAGTAGAAATGTATGTTAAGGGAATATAGGACTCTTAATTCCTCGGCACCTAAAAATACGGACGACTGCACAGAGCGACACCAACTACTTACAAGTATATGCATACTTATTGCCTTGACTTGGATTTAGGCTTAGGAATCCCTATTGAAAGGAAAATGCGTCATAAGTTTATTGCTTCCTTTCTTTAAATTTCAGATGTGGAAAAATGGCACTGGATATAAAGGAATCTGGCTAATTTTGTGTTGTATATGCAAATGAAGGAATTATTTTGTGTTTTAAGCTTGGGGATAAGTATTGAACTTATGTGTTTGCGTGTATAGTATGCTTACTAATGTCGGTAAATTAATTATGATGGTGAGGCTCTTGTTCAACACTTCATTTTTAGTGGGGGCAATGCAATTGATCTTTGCACTGGCGTTGTGTTCCCCTATATTAAGTATTTATGTAGCTTGTTCAAAACTGCTGGTTATTCCGAAAACCCCTCTTTGCAATAATTGAGTCCTTGTTTCTTGCATACTCGTGAAATTATGGACTTATGGAGGAGGGTCTAAACAGTAGTAGTTCAATATAATCTAGTGTTTTTCGCGTGGATTGGATAACATGATCATTTCTTTGAATTGTGAACTGCTGATGTGAATTTGAATATTATGTTCTTATCAGCGACAACAAGCGAGTGCTTTTTGTTGCTTATATGATCAACTTGAGCAGCAGCGCTGCTTAAAGACCATTCCACCGGAACAAAAAGTGGAAATGAAATTTAACTATTGAAAATTTGTATTGAACTAATCATACCTGCACACTTAATTCCAGTCGGATGTGATTTTCAATAGGTATTGGTGTACTGAAGTGGTTTTTAATTATATAACACTTAAACTGACGAACACATAATGCCTACTTAACGAAGGCGTTGATAGATTGAATGGATAAATAACATTTATTTCGCTGATGAGTGGTCAGCTTGTCTACTGTCAATATCAACTACCTAACAAATTGGAGGTAGCAAAAGTCGAAAGTAGAGATTAAATCATAACTTGACATTTGTGACCGGCTTTTGGTCGAAAAAGTCATTCTTGTACATGGGGCAACTTGATACATTGCCAAACCCGAGTAATCTATCGTTGGCTTATCATTCGAACTAAAGTAACATTGTGAACGTCACTGGAAAATTTATGCTGCATGCATGATTGCCTTAAAAACTTCCGATGATGTACAAAATCTCTGCTTATTNTTGTGACCGGCTTTTGGCCGAAAAAGTCGTTCTTGTACGTGGGGCAACTTGATACATTGTCAAACCCGAGTAATCTATTTATCGTTGGCTTATCATTCGAACTAAAGTAACATTGTGAACGTCACTGGAAAATTTATGCCGCATACATGATTGCCTTAAAAACTTCCGATGATGCACAAAATCTCTGCTTATTCAAATTCCAAGAACGCTAGATTCATTGAATTCATTCATAGGATTTCGGGTCATTTTTAAATATTTGCATTTGATCGACTACAGAAGTACCTTCATGCTTCACTTGACATTTACGAAGGTATTGTACAAGAATATATTTGGCATCTAAGTGATATTTTATTGAGTGGATGAAGCCAGTGAGTTGTGATGCAAATGGTGGTTGGTCGATCTACGATGGAAAAATTCTTGTTCTGATTAACGGATCAGCTGGACCCTGAACCTGAATCTGTTTATATCATGTCATCCAACCAATTTTCGATTTGTATTCAAAATTCGACTAATAAGCTCACCGACATAATGCGAGTGTTCTCTCTTATGAGGCATCTAAGTGATATTTTATGGAGTGGATGAAGCCAGTGAGTTGTGATGCAAATGGTGGTTGGTCGATCTACGATGGGAAAAATCTTGTTCTGATTAACGGATGAGCTGGACCCTGAACCTGAATCTGTTTATATCATGTCACCCAACCAATTTTCGATTTGTATTCAAAATTCGACTAATAAGCTTACCGACATAATGCGAGTGTGCTCTCTTATGTATTCGTTGATACGGTGTATTGTGTTCATGGACTTTGACATTAAAATTAGTTATGTATTATGTATTACTTGAGCGTGGGATGTGCAAGTAATAATGGAAAAATTCAGAATTTAGTGTTGTAAGCTTTATGGATCACGCCCTGTCCTGTATTAGAACAGTTGCATTTTTTCGTGAATTGGATCGAAGATGGAATACATAACGTTCCCGCTGAATGCATTCAATTATCCAGTGATTAGGGTTTATCCAACCGAAAAATTGATTACCAAACACGAATAAATATCCCAATTTTCTCTCTTTTCCACTCCATATTTGATGCAGTTTTGTCAACCAACCGGTGAAATTGCCATTTGCTTTCTTACCCTATCACCCGTTCTCCTCATGGTCGGTCTTCGAACTAAGCGTCATGTGCAAAAATTGATGACGGGGGATCTTCAGCTCAAACCAGCATAACTGATCAAGGCATGACTAAATCACGCCTTGATTCAGATGGAAGTCGAAAAAATATTTTCATCCGACCCGAACTAGTTCAAAATCAAGTAGAATCCAGAAGAAAATATGATGATCATGAGCCCATGGCTTGATCAACGAATCCACCACGAGGAGGTTACAATTACAAGACAATGACATGAAACATTTCTCTGCCTTCGGTGCGAAGTCCAAAGGTCAAATCTAATCGGTTGAAACTCCAAAAATTGGATGCTCGTCAGTTTTTGCATTTCCCTTCTTTCAAATGGGTTTTCTTGAGGGTGAGATCGTGATCAGAACGTGGCTCATTCGAGTCACTTTTTCTTCATAAACTAAGGTGTGATTGGGGTACAGGTGGGAGTCTTGAGATTATTTCTTGGACTTTGGCTTGTTTACTGCGGGAGGGCTGTTTGTACGCTTATTACCCTCTATGCCTTTGTTGTTTCAAAGATTTCGAATAGTCTAATTAAAAAATTCTTGGATGCATTTATGATGATCATAATTAAGAAATGAATTCGATAGCATTTATGTGAAAAGGATTATGGAACGTCGTTGGTTATTAAATCAAGCGAAATGCTTCCCCTCTGTGGAAATTGTTGAGCAAACTAGTTTTAACCAGTTTTACCCAACTCACTTCTGGCTATTACATCCAGATGGTCGTCCTTTTTTCCAAAAAGTGTGCACCTCTCTTGATGAGTATTCCTTTAATTCTGCCATAAATAGGAGGGAGGCGAAAGTAAAATGAAATGGCAAAATTGTGCCTGTGTCGACGTACCTATTTGCTTCGTTTTTCTGCTTCTCTTAAGTAGCTCCAATTCCAGGAAAGCCTCCTTTTCTTTCCTCAAGTGTAGCTCCAGTGGAAAAAAAGTGTGCCGTGCAGTGCCCCTTGTCTGGGTCGAGTTAATTTTCTTCAGTGTGATGAGTCAAGACCGAATTTTTCTCTGAAAATTATTTCTGCAACCCTCCTCAACTTTCTTGTCATGTGATTGAACAGTGCGAGGAAATGGGGAAGGAGAGTTCATTCGCCAGATTTGAAAAATATATATCATGCATCCTTACATCATCCTTACGATATTCAATAAGTAGAAATCACGTTCACGTGATCACAAACTCGCGAACATGTGCAGTTTTTACAATAGTCATCAATGCACGCATAGTACTACGTGTAATGAACCCTTTTGTTTTGGCTTTCGTATCCATTCATAATTACGCAGATGTAAAAACCAGCCACGACAATTAAGTATACTTACTTACCAACCGAGTCGACTACCGACCTCAGTTCGCCCGGCTGGCTGTAAGACGGTATGAGTCAGTCAGGCAGGCCAAGAAACTAAAGCTTGGGTTGCTCGCAAAAATGAGCAATTCAAAAATGGTCCGGAGTTTACTATTGCATTTCTATTGCCTAAATGACACGACTTTGAAATGTGATCTGGATATGCCGACATGCTTTCACGGCCTATACTTATGAACGATATATCCGTTTTAAAAAGATTAATTGCAGTTGAAATTCTCTTTACGCATTGGTGTTTTGCAAGGAAATGGTTTGTAGTGGATTTTTTTTGCAGTTTGGCAATGCTTCATGTTTAGTTCATCTCGACTTCGCTAGAGATATTAAAAAAGTGATTGTGACGCCGGAAGTATGTACGTACTATCACTTAAGTACACTTATTAAGCATTGCACAATGAGAAACACGGGGACAGGCAGGCATGAATTGAAAACGCATGTTGAACTTTTGAATTGAGCATTTTCTGGAAGAAAGCTATAATAGGATTAATTAGATGAGCCTGTGTAACTTGCCCATGGGTAGCACGGTTGCGCATGTAAATAAATCACGAAGATCGAATGGAAATCATTAACTGAATTGAGAATTGAGGTATTTATCAATTGAGAAACCTGCGTCCCTGCGTGTTATACAAAGAAATCAAAGTTGCACTTCATAATAACTCTCGTGTTTTTTTGTCTTCAAACGTACATGGTGGAGTAGGTCAAATCATTACAATTTGTATGATGAAATGAAGATTACCCATCTTTGATGAAGGGGAAAAATAACAACTACTCCAGTTTAGTCCGAACTAATACACTTTGGATTTGACCTTTTCACATGCGTTTTGTAAGAGTACCCCACTAGAGGAGTAATGGATCAACTACTTGCATACGTATTAAGAAAGTGAGTTTACTGGAAAGATTTTGCTGAGCCATAGAGTGAACAAATATAATTTCGTCGCGTTTCTCCTCACGTCACATATTTACAACAGTATCATGATTCGCTCCCTACAGTCCTATTTATTTCGAATTCTGACTCCATGATTAAATTAATGTACTTGCGCCTCTCTTGAAATAAATTGCTGCAATTTAATGTGACGTGATTTCTACGCGTATGGTTCATGTCTGGATGTAAACATTCAAAAGAGTATTAGTATTACGATTGCGTGCATTTAATTGCTTGTTTTTTTACTGTGGAGCATTGTATTTGGTATTAGATGAAAAAATAACCAGCATTTGTGACACGGATAAAGTAGGTAGCTAGTTGTACTCGAGCTGATCAGTATTTTAATTTTGAGGTAACATCTACGAACATGTCAGCACTATAATGTGCTTACATGACATGTCTGAAGCAAGCCATTCACATTCCTACCAAAAAGTGCGTCATTCATGTCTTACCTCTTCCCATTCCCAGCTTGAGAAAAAATGTTCGTACCTCATGCACCACATGAGCATGGCATTTGATTTAGTTGGTAGTGGATTGAAAGCTTGAAATTTTCATTAGCACTTCTTCAATATAGCTCCAGTTTCAATCTATATTTATGTGGTAAAAATGATTACAACTGGAGAATAATAAATATATACCGAGTCAGAAAATAAAGCACGTGTGAAGAGACAATTTCCAAACCCAACGCTGTCACATTTCTTGAGCTTGATTATGTTCCAAGCTGGATTATGCACGCGGAACTAGCACCTAAACCCGAAAGAGAAACGAAGTACATAATTGATCAGATAAGATTTTCCGGTGCTGGAGGCTGAGAACAAGTTATTTTTGCCCTTATCCAGTCTACCCTTAATTCGTTCTTTGGTGAGATGAATGATCAGCGACAAAAATGAGCTGATAAAGGAAAGGCATTCTCAGTAGACGTGTTCAGCTGGGTTTATTTAAGAAACAGCTGCCGAATTTAAGGATAGAGATAAGGATAATGCGTAAAAACTGAAGGAGATAATGACTTGGAACTAGATTAGAAATGTATGTGCTTGCGTAATTCATATTTTAGATTATATCAGAATGAGCGAGAATAAATCATAAATGAGTGCACATGTCCTGCATAAGAATGCGTAGAGAAGTGAAAGTGAGTCATTAAGTTAAAGAAGTCACATTTATTTTTACGACATGACGAGATATTATTTTTGGGGTGATTTGATAGAAATAACGGATACAAGGACACTGAATTTTGAGGAGTATGTATTTTAAAGATTTTTTTTCACCCAAATGCTTTGCTCCATTCCAAAATATTTAAGACGGCTCATCAGTACTCAATCTAAAGCAAATATTGTGACGGATTAAGAAACAAAGATAACATTATATATTGAGATAAATGATTATAGTACTCAATGATATGCACCTGCATCAGATTGGAGTGGACGATATCATAAAGCCTCAGGAGTAACTATAACTTTCTCTTTTTTTCGTTGCAGATGCCTGCCTCAGATGTCAGGGCGATGCGAATCGATCATCTGGGGGGAAACGGGAGATTAAAAACGTGTGAGTACTTTTGGAGACATTTTTTTGGGGGTCACGAATATCACGCATTAATAATGAAAATGAATTTTTGATTTACGAATAGATGTGATTAATTAATTAAATAAATAATAAGGATTAAAGTGTAAGTTAATTTCTACCTGAATATTTATGCAAATAAAAACATTCTTCAGAATATCCCAATCTTGACTCAACTTTTCCTTTTCGGCCTTCGTCATCACCATCACTGGCAGCGAGTCCTTCTTGTCTAGGAGTGAGTTGGCGGAGGATGATTTCAAAACGGGCACTGACTTAACTTCGCGAGCTCTTGTGTCGGTGGCGAAGTCGATGTAATTACTTGTGCTATCCATAGTGCTTTCAGGGGCCAGATTTGCGAACGTCACCTTCTTGTTGAGCATAGACTTTGGGTCGATGATAGCAGGTTTCTTTTCCTCAGTTTGAGTCTCCGACTCGACGAGGTAGTCGTGATAAGTTTCCACGGATGAGTCAGTGGAGCTGGCTGTTCTTGGAAGATCCTCCTCTTGCTCCATTGGTTCAGGTTCTGGTTCCGGCTCTGCTTCGGGTTCCATTTCCAGCTCGTGTTCTTGCTCGTACTCCTCTTGTGGAAATTCATCTTCCGAGATTTCTACTTCAAGCGGTTCATTGGCGTTCTCATCAACTTTAAATTTTGTTTTCGACCTTGTTATCGGTCTGCTTAAAGATGGAATCGGAGGCGAAGCGAAATATTCACGCGGCACTTCTGGTGTATGGAAGACTGGAACTGGAATTCGACTTGGTGGGGGGGAAGGAACTTGAACTACTACCCTTTTAGCACATGATCCGACTCGTCTTCTTCTCTCTTCATCCCTCCTTGCTTTCGCTTCAACCTCTTTGGAGAGATCAAAATGGTAAGCTGGCTCATCATTCACCTCCCCTGCCTTTGGGATGTCGAAGCGGCAAACTGATTGAGTCTTGACCTTTTCCAACTTGGGGACATCAAAGCGGTAAACTGACTGTGTTTTTTGTTCCGCTATCTTTGGAATATATAGCTGACTACCGGACCGAATTCTCGTCTCCTCCATCTTTGGAATATATAACTGACTACCAGACCGGATTCTCGTCTCCTCCATCTTTGGAATATCCAACCGGTAAGCTGACCGTTTTTTCGTTTCCTCCATCGTCGGAGCATCAAATTGATAACCCAATTGCGATGTTGTTACCTTTGGGATTTTGAGAGAGCAACTGGAACAAGTCTTCACCACCTCCTCCTCCATCTCCTGGATGTCGATTCGATAACCAGACCTACTCATTTTCTCTTTACGAAGATCAAGCTGGTTGGAAACTGACGGAGTTTTACCTCCTACAACGAGTCTTCACCACCTCCTCCTCCATCTCCTGGATGTCGATTCGATAACCAGACCTACTCATTTTCTCTTTACGAAGATCAAGCTGGTTGGAAACTGACGGAGTTTTACCTCCTACTACTACTTCTTCAGGGGGATCAAAATGAAAAACGGATGATGGCTTTTTGGAAGGAAGTGGGGTCGGTACTTTCATCTTCATTTTACTTTGGAGCGGTACGAGTTGTATTGCCGATCTCTCTAGCGTTGCCCCTTCGGGCTGCAATAATTCATCCAACTCTTCCAATTTTCTCTCTGCCTTCGGAGGTGTCCTCATCGCTTGCGAGGTCTTCTTCTTTAGCTCCTTGTAAAGATCGTCGTAAAACAGGGACGACTTCTTTGATGGAGCATCGGTCACGTACGAGGGCGCTATTGGATTCGTTTCATTTCCGTTGGGATCGGAGAAACAAATCCTGGGTCTGATTTCGTTTCTCTGACTGCTCTTTCGCATAGGTCCGAAGACCACTGTTCGAGAAACAGGAGGAGTGGAAGGGGGCGGCTCTGCTAGAGCCAATGATTCGTAAAGAGAAGATTCCGACGTTTTCGGTGAAGGTGGACGAGCACGTATTACGATTTGGGATTTTGAATTCCTTTTCATTTCCAAGTTTCCCTCCGCAATAGAATCATCGTCTTCTGTTTCTTCCAGGTCTGCATCCGAGTCGATGGCGTGATAAGCGTAAATGTTTGTTTCGCTTGGAGGTGTTGCAAACGTAACCCTCTTGCGGTGAAGCTGCTCCCTCGTCTCCATCCACTCCTCATCCGCTCCTGAATCCTCCTCGTACATGTAATAGTACAGGGATGTCTCACTAGTACACGGAATGCTTCTTTCCTGGACCTTGCGCTTCTTCTTGATCTTCTCTTTTCTTGACTCCTTCTTCTTTTTCTTATCTGGTTTTGGCGATGCGGGCGATTCAACTTCCACTTCAGCTTTGTAAACCGTAGGAAGCTGAAGACAGAGTTCCCGCAGTCCAAGCAAATCATCTTCAATTTTCTTCAGTTCCAGCAAAGGTTCATTATCCAAGAGTCTATCTTCTCCATCACTCCTTCCCTCAATCTTAAACGACATATCCTTCGATTCCTCCGCAGTATCGGAGACAACAGACACTGGCCGTGCATTATCACCGATGCAATCATCTTTCCCAAGGTCCAGAGCTTTCTTGAGGAGTGCCGACTCGCCCTCGGAGTCTTCTGATGCGGCCGTGGAGTCGTTTTTATTCTGATTTTGATCAAGCACAACTTTATCTTCTGGTTCCGTCTCTGCTTTTTTCCATGTCCTCTGCTCCGTTTCCCTTCCATCGCCTTCACCCTTTTCCGGAGTTTGTTTCTGATCAGCCTCCGTCTCAGTTCCTTCGTCATCTGCCTCGCTTACAGAAATACTATGATTCGAGGTTTCAATCGCGTTTACCACGTCAAGCTCA
>JAHZNH010000082.1:0-15162 GCA_027744355.1 Tyrannoseira gladiata
ACAATACTTAAGCACGTACGGCTCACTCCTCCTAAGGTGTACAATGGTAATGGTACATATGTATTTACGAAAGTCTATTATTCATAAATTCCTACAAAAAGTTGTAATATATTTTATTCGAAACTCCAATTTTCCGTTTCTCCCCCATCAATGAGTAGGTTCTATTACAGCCGCAACACTTTACTCTTTAAAGCTTACTAGGACTCTCCATCCGGAACCGGGTTTTATTTTCGACAAAAGAAATTATAAACTGCATTTTCTTCCACCGGAAAAGTTACGCATTTGGAAATTGCAGGATTCACAATTTACAGGAACGGAGCTTAACATGACTTAACCGAGAAAATTAATCAATTATTAGGATCCATTGTTTTTTTTGCGTATTTATAGGGTAATGCATACACTTTTTCACTACTTCCTGAAAACGAAATCTAGAAAAATGTGGATCAATAATACCATACATTTTCTTATGCTACTTTAATTTTTTATACAAATTGCAGTGATTAATTATTCTGAACCTACTCAAGTACGTATTCTACTTGTACATTTGTCCACCTTCTAAATAGTTACGAATACGACTATCATCATTGGACTGAAAAAAAATCCTTCAGTTTTCGTCCTTCCTCAGTAAAATAGTTAGGTCTCCATATATTATAAATTACTAAAACTAGACTATACCGTACATTATAATATTCTTAAAAGCTATACAGGTTAACGTAATTACGTATAGTATAGTTCTGTCACTTTTTTAGTAATTAATAATTATTATTAGTGTGGAAGCTTCCTTCCCGTTTTACGCCCACGAACAAAGTCTCAAACTGAAGTGATTGGTATTTTATGTGCGGTCCACTTCCAATTCAGTGTAATGAGGACACAACATTATCGAAAATCAGTTATCAGTTAAAATTAATCTTTCCCTCATTAAATTATCCTTGCCTCCTCATCAGTTTCATCTTGATTAATCCCCAGACTCCTGTGATTCGAGAAGTAGCTCACCGCCAGAGAACAAGTAGCTCTGGTGGTCCTTTAAATCTCAGCTGGACTGAAGGTAATGCGTCTCAAAGTCCAATCCTGGGAAGTAAACATAAGAAATCATAAGTTTTCAAAAATCAGTTTTTTTTCGCGGGAAAATTGGAATTCAAAAAATAGTAATGTATTCATTCATACCCTTACCGGCAGCCGCCGTCATGTTGGAATAGTGAGCTGCTGCTGCGGCTGCGCTGTAATCCGCGGCAAGATGTAAGTCCCCCCACCCATCGTATCTTCCTCCGGCCCAGTGGTGTGCTGCGTCTGCGCCCTTGCCAGAGCATTGACCAGGGGTGGGTATCCCGGGGAATCTGGCCGCTGCCGCTGCAGCCGATGTGCTAGGAAATAAGAAGCTACCATATTGTGCGGCATTAAATCTACGGTTGTGGTGAAAGGCAAAGTTTTGCGGAAGAGATACGAAAGAACAAAACAAACAAACAAAATAAATCATAAGTATAAATAATAATAAATTGATAATCAGATAAACTTAATTTATTAAAAATTGTGCAACAGTGAGTAATGTGAGTATAACGGTCTAAATAGTAAGCGCGTAAATGATAAATGTGAGAGTATTATACTATATTCTGTGGAATATTGTGATTCAAGTGAGAAATTAGTACCTGGAAGTGGATGTCATTGGCGGATAAGTGATGTCGGTAGGTCGATGATGGTAGCTCTGATGATGGGGATGATGGTGGCCAAGGGCTGAATAGTGCCAAGGATCCGCGGGCGCGTGGTGGTGCGCAAAACCGGAGATGGAGGCACTGTAATCCATGCCGTAGAAGTCGGCAGCGGATGCACCATAACCGAGAGCTGCAGCGGCGGATGCCTTCGTTGGTTGGTAGTTGGAATTCCAGAATGACGGGGGAAAGTTGCGCGTGGACATTGGTAATGCTGAGCAAAGATAGAACATTCATTATTATTATTTTTGAAAGAAAAATTGACTAAAAAAGCTGAAATTGTATTTCGTACATTTAGATGACTTGTCTGCGGAATAGGATGCACTCAGCGCTCGATTGAAGTGTTCCTCCACAACACGAGCCGTGTTGCCGTCATAGTTCACGTACAGGATGCAATTGGCCGATAGGTACTGGGCCCTGTTGGCTCCCTCGCTTTCCTCTCCACCTCCTCCCCCAGAAGCACCTTCAGAAGTGGATCCTCGAATAGGACCCTCCTCATCACTCTGCTCGCCACTAGTAACCGTCGCTGAAGGCGTTGATGACTGTCCACCTGTCTGGGCGATTCCTCCCGCATGATGACTAGAAGATGACGAGGAGGATGACGCAGAACTCGGACCATGCTGTTGTTGTTGCTGTTGACTTGTGAGATCCCTGGAGGAAGTTGCTGTAGCACTCGGGGCTCCCGTCCCCGTCGTCAGGTTCAGCGATACATGTGAAGACAGAGATGGATACGCCGAGGAGCCGCTCGAAGTCGAGGAGGAGGATCCCCTATGGGGGGAGGAATTGTGACTCTGATGATGGAGATGACTTCCACTAGTAATCGTCGCGGAGGAGTTGCTCACCCCAGAGGCACATGATGGTGTGAGGGGTCGCCTCTGACTCTGCGAAGAGGATGATGTCGACGAGGAGGATGCACCATTGTTATTATTGTTACTCAGACTAGATAAGGAGGAGGGCGAGTGGAGATGCGGCGGGAGGAGGGAGAGTGTCCCCAAAATAGAGCTGGTGTGATGCAAAGATCCTCCCGTCGAGCCTGGGGAGCTGTAGGCCGAACTCGCATTCGAGTGCGAGGACTCTGGGGGTGATGGTGCGTGAGGGAATTTAAATGATTTCTGTGGAGGAAAAAGAACAAATAAATAATTTATCGTTTTTCTTCTTGGTCACGTCATGCTCATCATCATCATCATGAAGTGATCTGTCTGATCAAGATCTCGTTTGTTTTGTGTTAGGCCCTTTGGCCCGGTCGACAAAATGAAATATCAGTCCAACTCAATAGCAATAATTATTATTATTACTACTGAACATCGACATATTTATTCCTCTAGGAGAACTCGTAAAACAATTAAAAGCAAACAGAGTTGATCTCGAATTACTCGCTCACGCAGTGGGGAACCGGTTGTTGGCCGGTGGTGTGGTGGCGATTCGATTGGAAAACAATCGCAAAAAAATTAACTTTATTGCTCCCCTCAAAAAAGCGAAATATTTTATTGCCTCCATCTCATCTCATGCCTCATTCCTTCATGACCGACTGAGCTTATCTAAATGGGAGGAAGGATGAGCACTAAACTAAAGTAATGGATTGGGGGATATTCCATTCCATTCTAAACGAAAACTCAACTTTTCTCATTTTTCTAGCCGTGTCATTCCCTTCCTTCGTGGTCAAGATGTCTGAGCTTCGCTTTCCTCATTTTTGTCTCAATTCACCCCAACCCTGCCACCCGACATATTTTTCCCACGGATTAAGTAGATACGATTATTTTTTTTAGCTAGGTATTATATACCTCCTTACGGGATATTATTTATATATGATGGGAATAAATTATTACGGTGATAATTCGACCAAACTTTAATTGCAATATTTTCATGATTTATGCCTCAGCTTACCTTAAGATTATCGGCGGTGGTCCTGTCACAGGACGAGCTGTAAGACATAGCATATGGCTGATACATAACTGTGCAGCTCATCGTGGGCAAGGCCTTGACTTCATCAAGATTTTGCAATGGAATATATATATTTTTTAATGATAATTAATCCTCAACAAAACTCCGAGTGCAGTCTGAAGGATAATGCTGGATCCAATTCCAATTTTTATTTATTATCTTATCATAATTTCCACCAGAAAACTATTCACTTCCGCTGGGAAAAACTTCCCCTTGAATTAAATTAAACGTCGGCTCAACCAAATAACAATCAGTTTTTTAATTTTAATGAGTAAATTTAATTAGTGTAGAGAAAATCCAGTCCCAATGCGGTAATCTGAGTGAAGCTATATCTTTTCCCGATCTTTTTCCACAAAAAAGAGAGATTTTCCCCCTTTTGTAAAGAATTCGGTGACAATGCGTTGTGCAGATCCAATTCCAATTTTTATTTATTATCTAATCTTAATTTCCACCAGAAAACTATTCACTTCCGCTGGGAAAAACTTCCCCTTGAATTAAATTAAACGTCGGCTCAGCCAAATAACGATCAGTTTTTAAGTTTAATTAGTACAGAGAAAAATCCAGCACAGTAATTTTCTTTCCCCGAGTTTTTTCCACAAAAAGAGAGATTTTCCCCTTTTTGTAAAGAATTCGGTGACAATGCGTTGTGCACACTCTCTTCTCAGAAGTATTTAAGTACTTTTTTCCTCCAAGAATGGGGAGTAATGAAATGAAGAAAAAGACAAGAAAGGAATTTTCTCCTCACGTCAATTCACTTCGAAAGTTTTGTTCTTCTCCCAACTGCATAGAGTCACTCACTCCGCACAAGTCACGAACAATAACAAAAAGAGTAAGAATGAGACTTTGTCTTGAAGTTTTCGTTCATTGATTTCAGGAATTTTTCTGCCGGATAGAAGTCAGGGAATGCGTATTTAACCGAAGAAATTAGGAGACCAGCAAATTCAAAACGTCAACGAGGTAATACACAATCCCAACTATAACGCATCTACATGTAAAGATTTTCGAAAAAGTTGAGGATTTATGGCTGGCGGTGTTAAACCTTTTTAATCAGTCAATTTGGTTTCCAGATTCCCATTTGGGGAATCACCGATCATTGAAGCAATTCTAAGCTGTCTCGGTTGCAGTCCCGATCAAAATATGAAGGTTATTCTTCTCCTTCCCCAGCTTTTTATACATCTCCCACAAAAAGTGCGGTTGATATCAGACACTTCCCAACTCAGTTTGGATTTTGAATCCTAATCAACCTCCACTATATTCCCACTGATTCTACAACTCTCCAGTAGTAGCCCACAAATGCCACAATCCTATTTTTCAGCCTTTCACCTGTGCTAACTAACTAAGCTCTGTCGATTCACTATTTTTTTTGCTTTTCTCTCTTCACACAGAAGGATTCCTCCCTTTTCATCCCCTTTTTGAAGGAAATCCTTTTTTTCCACTTCACAAACGGAAACAAAGCAACAATTCTTCCGGAATTCCTTTTCTTCCTCTCCCTTTTCAACTGTTTTTTTCAGGCTCGAATTAGTTCGTTTTTTAGTCCGACTTCAAAGGAATAATTCCATTCGAAAATGGAGTAAGTACCACTTCTCTTCAGCTTCCCACACAATTCAATTCAGCGCCCGCTCCGCTCCACAATTTCTCCAGACCAGAGGCGATCGCAAAGAGAAACAACACTGCACTTTTTTCAGGTCCTTGTTTCCACAGAGGGATTCCTCACATTCCCTTCAGTTACTCAGGGAAAGTATTTAAGTATAGTGGTGCACTTTCACAAAGAACTTCTCTCTTTTCTGAGGAAGGAATGTTTCAAAATCAGATCATGAGAAAATTTTCCATCAAAATCCAGCTCTAGGCTTGCTTTCAATCCTTCTCATCATCATGCACTAGTGGCGTGTGTGAAGTGAGCACTTTTTTTCCAGGGATCATATTCCTCATCACCGAGTCCAGAGCACACTAAACCACATCACATCATCATCTCCTCACATCATAGATCATCCTCATGGCCCTCGGATCCTTTTGTTTTTTTTTCTGCGGTGTGGTGTTGTGGATATGAAGCCTCTCTCCTTCAGAGTACTCGCTCTCGCTTCCACCGATCCTGATGGTGATGGACTTGGTTGGACTGGACTACTTATTTACTGGAAGTGGGGGCAGTCCTCTCCATCCAGCTCAGATTATTGAATTCATTCCCTGCTCCACCCTTCAATGGTGGATGTATACGTCCCCCGGAAAAAACTCCGTGCCGTGCGCCTTTTCCTATCCGGTAATGGAGTGGAAGTTATTATTTTCTCGATTTATGATGGATTCGATCTCTCGATGAAAGAGTATTTACTCAATACTTTTATGAACCATACACAGCAGCTTCATTGACTGAGGAATCCGGTGCTGGAAAACTCGATCGATCCACTCTCATGGAGAAGTGTATCCTTCCACCGCCGAGATTTTTATTATTGCTCCTGCTATTGGTCACCCCACCAAACTTCCGGTTTCCTGCGGGATGAACCCAACTCACCACGAGTAGAAGTTTATTACTGTTTATTCACTATATACGTTTTTATATTCCGTGCTCTACCGATTTCTTCTCCCGCGCTGTAGGAGTTGGAGTTCTTTTAATGTGATTCACTCAAGAGGTAATTCCTTAATCGCAATCTCTCTCCCTTACAAGATTTTTAATTTGCCTCTTAATAGCCCTTCTTTGTTTCACTTGAGCATGCAAGTTGTAGGAGTTGGAGTTCTTTTAATGTGATTCACTCAAGAGGTAATTCCTTAATCGCAATCTCTCTCCCTTACAAGATTTTTAATTTGCCTCTTAATAGCCCTTCTTTGTTTCACCGAGCATGCAAATGTTTTTTTGTGTTGTTTAGTAATAATGGGACGACTTTTCGCTTTCTTGCTCGTTGACAGACTGCTCAGGCAAGACTGATAAAGGAAGATCAGGTTGGTTTTGGTTCTCCCGAGCTGAGGAAAAAAGAACCTGAGCCTGAGTGAGTCAAGCAAACAAACAGCCCATCTACTTAACACAGAAGGCAGCCAAGTGTCTTCACCACTACTATTTTCTTTCCCAAATCCAACCCAATCCTTTTCCTCTCCCCTTCACTTCTTCTAGTAAAAATCCTCGTAATCACTTCAGCCTGCTAGCCAACTTCACACATGTTTCTTTCAAGATCTCCGTGGCGTGTGTAACTGAGAACTGAGTCGTTTAGCTTAACATTACTCATTACAAGCTCTCACTCCTTCCGAGATTCTATCTGGGAATCTGATTCTGATTCTTTGGCTTTAGTTCTCCTCCTCAGAGTTTACTTGTTAACATCCATGATTATCATCCTCCATCTCGCTCTCTCGATCCCTTGACTTTGACGCTGTTTGGTTTTGCATAACAAAACTCGCCCCATTCTCCCTTCCTCATTTCCTCTGGATCTGGCTGGACTCATCTGAGTCAGTTTCAGTTCGAAATGGACCAGACCAGAAATCTTGGGAGCACATGAGCCGGTAATACTTAATGGTAGCAGTTAAGAATGAAGCCTCAGAAGCGACCACAAATGCACTTTCGGAGGAACACATGCATCCTTGCCTCATCCTCATCCTCATCCTCCTTAAAACCATGTGGCTGACCGGCCAGTTTCTTTTTTTTTTGCACAGCATGCCTCAGCACCACCAAACAACCTCATAAACATCATCAGGAAAAAGAAGCTCCTCCGCGATTGCGATTAAGTCAAGCCAAGCCTGGCCACTCTTCATTGTCAGTAGTTTTAATTGGTAGGAACGATGCGATGCGATTTGAGAACTTCTCGAGATTTTAATGCGATTTCAATGAGCCTCTTCAAAGAACTTTTCATGTCATGTCAGGGCTTCTTAATTACTCTTGCTCACACATTCATTTCATTTCATTCCTATTCACCGAGCACTAATGCTTAGTGTACCACCAATAACAATTATAATTATAATAACAGCAACACAAAATACAATGCGGTGCAACTCCTTATCTCCGTGTCTTATCTCGCCAAACTAGAAAAAAATCCACTTTTCCTCAGACTTTTCAAATCGTCCCCCTCATAAACAATTCTTGGTCTCGGTCTTGGTTTGGTAGTTATAAGTAGTTAGTTAGTTTCGCGAAAATCCTCCCTCGGACTTGATAGAGCATTGCCTTAGTGCACTCTGACTCCGCTCCTGTAGTTGAAATGACATGACAGGAAAAAGTGCGAGTGCTACGGTACGATTGTTATTGTTGTGTTTTATAATTCCCCAATAATTTTTTCTTTCTCCGAAATAATCACCCTCATAATTTATCTTCCTCATTAATTAATTTCGCATTAGGGAACTGAGGGCTTTTCTGTTTTTGCATGCATTTTTGCAGATCCCTATCATCCCAAAAAGCATCATGCCCTTTGGCCTGTGAACCGTGGTGGTTGGCGTGCCTTTTTATTTTTGCGCATTACTAATCTCTAATTAAGTAAATATCATTCTATTTATCTGCCCCAGACCACAATTCAACACTTCAGTAAGACTGGCGAGGATTTAAGAATCTTAGTGAGTGCAATAAAGTAGAAGAAAAAATTTCACATAATTTTTAACTACGCTTTAGCTGCTTGGATTTAATTTCGATTGGAATGAAATTACTCACGATTATCCACCATTCCCCCTCAATTCAATCAAATTGCTTATTGTTTCTCTGCATGCGAAACGCAAAAATGCCTGACGTGAACATTTTTTTCTCTCTCTCACTTGTTTTTTATTTCATGATCGTATCTGTTTTGCGAACAAGAAAGAAAATGCTCATCATCCTGTTTTCTTCCCATTCATTCAGTCAGTCAGTCGATCAGAGAGAAAATCAGCTGAAAGCAGCAGTAATGCAATGCACTTATTCACTGTTGCAATACTTACTTAGGCTCACATCACCATCAACTCATCTTTATTGTTCGTAATTAGCTCTAAAACCATTTGATTATCTTAAGCATTAGAATTAGAATGAAGGGGTTGTTTATGTCCCACGCTTCGCAAACTGGTCGCGATTTTTCATATTGCCCCGAGTTTCTGCGCATGCTCACACCGAGAATGCTTTGAATTACATTTGCTGCGCCCTAAAAGCTCCGCATCTGATGAATTGCTTTTCAGCGAAATTTTTGCCTGCAGTAATGTATGAACGGCCCCTCAAGTTTCTCAATCTCCACCTAAAATTTCACCTCACAAGCATAAAGCCTGCGCACTCAAGACCAATAAGTTTCCTTTATTTTTTAAAATTCAATTGAATGTCTGTTTGTGCACATCTTAATCCCTAAAATCCTTTGACTGACTCGATCTATACGCTCAATTCATTCTCTCCTTTTTTACTAATTCTAACCTCACATTTTTTCCCTACGTGTCAATTACCCATCCTCAAAAAAAGCAATTAGGCTATCCCTTGCTGTACATTCTAATTGTTTCATTTTCAATCGCTTTTGTTTTTCGCCGCCTGCAATTTTCAAAATTACAAAGTGCATTCCCTACAAGAAAACCGTTTTTACTCCATCAATTAAGCCATTAGCTTCGAACACTTCATATCACATCACATAATCATCCTCTCCTCCTAAAAATAGCCTCCAATTTTTTTCTAATTTTCCGCACGGAATACGCATTCAATCGCACTAGAATAGGGAAAAAGCGTCCGATCGCAGTAATTATAACTCCAATCCAATCCAATTCTAATTGTAATTTTCTCCCGCAAAAGGAAGCCCATCTCATTACTACCCACAATTAGATCGTGACCAGACCCTGACCAGACCAAAAAAAACTGAAGCTCCAACCCAACCCCCGTAAAAAATTAGCCAAGTACTTACTTACGTGCATGCATAAGTACACAACTCGATCATTTCGCCATTTCACTTTATCTGCGGAAAAACGGCTAATCCAATTACGATTTACTTTTACAATGCCCATAAAAACCCCTTTTTTATTCCCCAGGACCTACAGCAGCGCCGGCTTCGTAGTACTACTTCCTCTTGACATGACATAGCTTTTTGTCTTATTGCCGATTGGGATCAGCATCGGCTCGCCTCCTCCGTGGTCACTCGTTCGCTTTCCAATTTTTTCCCTTCTACAATATAAATACATTGAATTGGGATTGGATTCTTATTGCAACGCATATTGCATTCCCGCTCCTTTTTTTATTTCCATTCCGCAGCCACGGTCATAATTTATCCGCGTGAAAGATAAGTCATCGATGGCAATCAGCATAATAAGCCACAATATGATTATTATTCCTTTATTTATTTACTACCGTTTCACCTCCGCTCGCTTCTCACCCGATCCCCAGAAAAACAACTTGCCTTTACCTGGCTCAGGTAATGTAATGTATTTTAAGTGAATGCAATTTATTTGCTTTAGCACGCATAATCATTCCTATTTTTATCCTGTTTTCCCCTTTACTCTGAAGACGAAGCCGACTCACTCCCCAGCTCTTTTATTCCATTCCACTCGATTCTAGAACTACTGAACAAAATGCGGCGGTGGTATTATTGTTGCTGCTGTTGTTGGTTTTGGTGTGTGGCTTGGCTCAGCTCTACCTATTCATTTTTTCCTGAGAGCTCTGCTCTGACGAGATAAAAACAGAAGAAGTTGAGTGGATTACTCTCCATTTAGGTAAATTCACTTCAGGGAGTGAGACATGCCATGCCTAAGTATCTACGTAGCGCATTAGCATTTTACAATGCATTTTTATCGGCACATTATTTTATACAGTGGAAACAAGAGAAAAAAATGCTCGGGAGCAGGCGTAAGAGTAAACCCATATATTTTAGTACGTAAATGAGTAAGTAAAGTACTTATGCCTACCTACTACATACTATTATTGTACTTATTTACTTACCTTTGTGCTCTGGTGAGAGCTGACGGGAAGCTTTTCTTATTCCCAATTCGTGCAAAAACATTTTTTTTACCTCGGACCCATATATTCCCAGATTCCCAGGGAGGAAAGTTGACCAAGGCAAAAACGGGTCGTGTCGTGGTGCAGGGTTGAGCAGTGGGCAATTAGGATTGGGGAAACGGGTAAATAACCAGCACATTTATGATATCACATTAGGGCATCCCATCGTAAATTGAAAATGCTATCAGGAAATTTTTTCAAAAATCATCTAAATCAATAATTGATGTAGTTAGTTAATTTTAGTAAAATCGTAACATTAACCTATGCAAGATTACCACCAAGCACTACTCGAAACAGCAGCAATACCTGTGTGGCACGCAAAAGTCGGTGTATTATAAAAATTTATAAATTGGCACTCAAATCTCCCAAATCATTCGTGTTCCATGAAAAATCCAGTTAACCATCCATCCATCTTCATAAAAATCCCAGTATTTCACCCATCTTTAGCCCAGCCCGCTAGACTTATTCATTCTCCACCCATTAAAGCTTCCTTTCTCTTGAATTAGGTATTTTCAAATTATCAAGTCAAACCACGACGGATTCCAACTGCGAAAGGCCACATTAAAAAAGTCCATTTTTTACGATTGCCTATCTCAAATAATTCTTTTTATGCTCAGTCACTCACTCCACCATAATATTTATTATGATTGCATTAAATTACATTATGTGTTTTGCTGATTGCATTTTGATTATCGCATTATGCTTAAGTATTCACAAAAAATCCATCATGATTCAAGAATCTCCATCATCATCATCATCATGAACGTGAACTGTACCGACCAAGTCAATCCCTATCCATATGTATCGGTCCACAATACAAGTTGAGTACATTTCATAACAATCCGGGCTTCACGCAGCTCGAGCAGAAATCATATTACGCAGCGTGATACGATGTCGGTCTATCAGTGGGACGTGTGAAGGGTTGAACTTTGATAAAAAATCAGCGAAAAAACTGAAACTTTGCAAAATTTAAAAAATCCAACTGTAATTGTATTATTGTATCCTCTTCCTCTTATAAAAGACTCCGGTCCTGCATGGGCAGAATCCTTCCCCCCAGAGCCCAGAACGTGAATCATGATTAAGGTAAAGTTGGAGGAAAAAAGTGGAAAGAAAGGGATTAAAAAGTTCTCTCATTGCAAAACACAAAGTTTCTTTTTTTCTTCCTTCCTCTCCTAATAATAAAAAATGAACGCATGAATGGCAGTAATGATCCAGTACAAAACTCCAGTAGTAAAGTTCACTCGAGCAAATCCACTTTTATTGCAGTGGCTTCCCCCGCATAAAAATGGAACTCCCACTAAGAGCAGGCCCATTCGTTCTTGTTCTCTCGTTCTCATTTTCATTTTAAACTTCTTTTTTTGAAGTCAAATGATTCGATGATAAATTGCCTACAAGGAGCAAGAGCAGGTCTTGTTTTGGTGGTGGTGGAAGGCATTCATAGGGTGATTGTAATGGCACAAGTCAACATATTTTTTTCGACTCAGTGCAATAATAACTTCCCCTTTTCATTAAAAAACGTGTTGAGCTGGACCGAACCAGACCCTCTTCACAAGAGGAAGTCCAGCTGTCATCGCACCGCACCAGCTCACTGAGATCATGTTTGCCTTTATAACAAGCCAAAATAGTAAGAACTCTAAAGGGCAGTTCACTGGCCTGTCCTTTGGGGAGAGGAGGATGACATGGAATCCAAATAAGTAGTAGAGCTTCATGGTGGACCCGATAACACTTGAGCGTGGAAAATGGGACAGGATCCGTGTCGCAGTCACTGTCCAAAAAAGGATTACTACGCGATTTCACACCAGCCAGAATACATGACTGTTGAAACCTGCTCAATGCCCAAGTGGACCTAAAAGGTCTGCTCACTTCCAGTCAAAGCTGGTGATCATGATTAGGATTATGATTAGACGGGTTTTTGGGATTATCACTACCCGGAAAATTGAATGAGTACCTTTCAACCCTTTATGACTTGACTCGTCAGTGGAGCTCGTACTAGCTCATTAGCATTTTGGATATGCAGAAGGAAATAAAATTATTTTCATTCATGTGAGCATTGCGAATTGAATTATGTTGCAAATGTCAAAGATATCAAAATCGACTGAGCTGAGTCTGAAAAGACAAAAATTAATTAAAATACGGAAGAGTGTCATTAAAAAGCTTACATTGTTACGCCCTCCTTGGTTGAAGTCACTGAATTTTGGAAGTCAGGAAAACTGTTTTCTTGTCGTGTTCATATTGCCCCAGTAGGAATTATTTGCCCATTTAGCAATGGCTTTGTCCTAAAACTGTCGGGAAATAAATTTTGAGTGATTAAGAGCTCCAGCCAACCTTAATTAAATTGTTACCTCAAAAACGACGAGATGATCCACCAGAACCAGAAAAAATTTTCCTGTTCCATAACTTTTAATTACGAAAAACTACGGCCGTTTCTTGTTTCTTCTTTAAAAATTTTGTTTCATGATCCAATTTTTCATCATTCCAGCTCCTTATTGCGCAACGCATATATTGCTTCATCAAAAAGAACCTCTGCAAAATCTACATGATCATTCCAGGTGGAAAATCTCACTCTCAATCAGTGAATTTCATTTGTTCATGTATAATTCGCAAACAAGCATTATATTTTTCCTACTACATTTCGGCAAGTAAATAAGTAATTTGTGTTTCAATTTTTATCCACATTTTTTCGGCAAGTGGTATTGTTCTTGGCTCCATAACTCTCTTCTCGGATTTCTTCAGCAAGTACAAGTAGAAGTGGTTTGGTTCGGTTCGGCTCCACTCCACTCACTCACTCCTTGCCCTCTCCTTTTCATCGGATCGGTCTCCTTTTTTACAAGTTATGCAGTAAGTACTTAGTGCTTCTGTTCTGTTCAGTTCTGTTGATGACGATCTCTCTCTCTCTCTTTTGTTGTTGTTGTTGTTTTTTTCGCAGTGCAATTTTCCCTTTTTGAAAAAGCAGGGGAGCAAGCGAGCGAGCGGGCGAGTGAGTGAGAAGGGCGCATGGGATGTTTGAGAAGGAGGAGCGATCATGAATGTGGGCTGCCACAAAATGAGCTCCCTCTTCTAGAGCCGTATCCTCATACGCAAACCAAGAGGAAAAAAAGAACCACTGGTTTGGTTTACACTCGAGCAGGACGGTGATGATGATGATGATGATCAGAAAAAAACAAGAGCTTTCGATCCATCCACGATCCACTCCACGGCTACGTTACGTTCACGTTTCGGGAAGGAGAAGTCTGAAGTGGTACTCGTATGCTGTGGTGCGGTGCCGGCGGTGTGGTGTGGTGGCAATGGTATGACATGATATGGCATGGCTTGAAATGAATATGACGATATGAGAATGAAAATCTTGGTGAATGTGATGTAAGTACTCAACGTAAACGGAGGTAGGGCTCCGCTCTGCAAATCACAATTGGAATTGGAATCAGAGCTACAATGGATATAACTCGAGTCAGTTGAGTTAAGTCCTATCAAATATGAAAGATTCCAATTTCCAGTAGAACTTTATCCAGAGCTGAATGATGTGATGGGGATGTTGATGATGATGATTGTGGATTCGAGTTTTTAGTTTTTTATTCTCCCGGAGACGGAAATTCTGTGGTGGATGGAGTGCAGTCTTCCCGAAGAAAATCGGCCATGGATGGAGTTGGAAAGTTGAGCTCCAGCTCCAGGAAATAAAATATGCTTGTGTGGATGTGGATGGGGAGAGAAAATATTCGGAGATGGTTTTAGGGAGCTGGAAACAAAATGGAATTTCTCCAGTCACATCCACATCTCACATGATCTCATAAAAAAAGCGGGGAAGGGAATGGGCAAAACATCGCATCGCTACGGAGAAGCGGCGACACAACGACGGAGACAATGTTTGGGGAAAGAAGATGGGGAGAGAGACACTGGATATAGCTGGATGCTGGATGTGGACTTTTTTAGTCCTGGAGAAAATGGGAGAGAGCGGAGGGAAAGGGGAAAAGAATTATTATTGGCATTCCTCGTTTTATTACTTTCTCGGCTCTTCTTCATCCCCGAACTAGACCATGGAGGATGGAGGAGAAGGAGGGAAGGATAATGGAGGAGAGAAAAAAAAGTTTTCTAGGAAGGGAAGGCGAGGACATCGCATGAGATGAGATGCGATGCGATACGATGAAGCTTATGGGTTTTTTCTGGTGACATTGTGAAATGATTATGGGGAAATGATGATGATCATGATGATCATGAAATCCATTGGAAGAGATCGGTAGTGTTGAGTTGGGGTATAGGCCAGCGTAAAGTAGAGCCAAGCGTGAAATGTGGAGAGACAGGGGAGATGAGATGACGAAAAATAATAATAACTTTCTGCTCCCGTAAAAAAATGCAGGAGCATCAGATCCAAAGTCACATGAGCATAGAAAGTGGGGGAGAGGATCGAGGCGATGAAATTGACAATATGGTCAAGCTTCCCTTTCATCATAATGCCTTTTCCCGGAACATCCTATCTCCCGAAGTATCGATCCGGAATACAGTTCCAGCAGCAATGGCTGGAGAAAAGGGGGAAAATTGGAGAGTGATGGATGCCGTAATTCACCAAATAGACATCGCACCCTATTCATTCTTCAATTTTCGAATTGTCTCGCTTCAAATTGACTTCTAGTGAAAGCT
>JAHZNH010000083.1:0-22236 GCA_027744355.1 Tyrannoseira gladiata
TCGACGTGCTTTCCAATCCTATCCAAAACTTGAAGAATTTGCCTGCGTAGAAAAATTGGAAAGTGGAAGGATTCGCTTTACTTGAGAGAGCAGTTAGGTATTAATCCTCTTAGGTAGAATGGCCCGCGTATCTAAACTGGCGTGTTATTCACTGCATTAGAGTTATGGTGTGATGATGTGACAGTTGAAGCGAAGCTATTTTTACTGTTTGGATTCGACCCAAAGCATTTTCGGAGTTATTCAAGTAAGTTCAACTTCACTACTTGCTTTGATGAATACTGGTTTGCTATTTGGAATCGGCTTCCTTGATTTGGCGACTTTTAGACAATGGAATATAATAGATCAATCGAGCATGCACAACCTGCATGAATTCCAGTCTTAATGACCCCGCGAGGATTTTGAGGATAATTGAATTCCCATCTAGGGTTTTTCTGTGCATCATGATTAATTTTCTGCATGTAAAATGTTGACGGGATCAATCATGTGGAGCGGACCGACACAATAGATCATCCTGTCACTCCCGAGAAGATAAAAAATGCTTTTTGGCCTCAAAAATTAGCAGCAGATCAATGATCAGATCAATAACTGAAATCCGATGTTACAAGGAGCTATGTACAGTACAAATACTACTCAACACCAGCACTCTCAACTTAATCTACCTACTAATTAAACTATAAAAAACTTATTTAGAAACTTCAGGAGGCCGAAATTGTGCCAGTGACGGGGATGATGTTAAAATCTCAGATGGTTTCTCGCCACTTGTTCACCAATTTTCGGTTCGGAACTGGCACTGGCACTCTCTTACCTTCTCGTTCTCAGTTCTCACAATGGAGAGCATGTGAAACCTGAACCTGGTCTACATTTCGGCAGTAGTATCATGTGCACCTTACTCACATGCACTTTGTAGAGGGGAAAAAAACTACGTTCCATTTTCCATGCTCTCTTCACCAGCCGCATGATGAAACCAATGGGCCTATAGCGACCATCATGATGATCATGGATCGATAAGGACGTGCTTGCTTCGCTTCATCATGTCACTTTGTTCGCCTTTCCTTTCTATTGAATAGGTTCGCTAAGACTGAAATCAAAATTGTGTGATGTCAGTATATTTAAGTTGTCTTCCAGACAAAAAAAGTGAGTTGCTGGGATTTGGATTGATAGAATGAATTGAATGATTTTTCCTCATTCCGTCGAAAAAATAATGCTAATCAGTATCAGCCCCGTTGTTTTTTGTAACAGTTCATAAGTATGGAGTAAATATGGATAACCCTGGACTTGGGTTTTTATACGAACGACTATATTGCAGACGTAACTTCGACCTTTTAGTTTCGAAAACAGATTTTGCGTAATTTTAATTAAAGTCTTTTGCCAAACAATAATATCAATTTTCTAACTTATCGATCTTGTTTAACATTCTAATGTCATTGCCAGTGCGAAGGAGTCAACTATCCATTGGGGCAACTTGATACTTCAATCTGGTAGTATATAATCGATTCTTCTTGCTACTAAACCACGACCATATTCTTCATAAACCGTTGAAAAACATTAATTGACTAGGTATTAACTGTCCGAGACTGCACCAGCAAGAAGAAAGTCCTCTGAAGGCAAAATCGAATCAGAGCTGGACCCCTTCCCCTATCGATAACGTGGAACGGGCCGGTGTGAATTTTCAACGGTCTGAGGGATCTCACATACTTTTTGAACCACTTTCCCGAGTTTGAGCTGCCCCTCCCGAATAGAGTTCAAGTATTTCATTGATTTCAACACATCCTGCGAAAACATTAGACCCCGACTCGCAACGTCCAGCATTGCTACGATGAAGACCGCCGCTTCCACGAGGAAACCAAGGATTGTGCAGTAGAGTAAGAGGGGCATCTTGTCATTGAACTCGACGACTATGTAGAGACACGTAATTATTATTCCAACGGTTCCCATCTGGTACGTGGGGAGTGCATAACGCTGGCAAAATCCATTTAAAATCTTTGTGACAATCTGGTACTCGCGGTAAAAGCGTAAAATACTTCGTCTGAACGAATCTGAAGTCCTGACGGTGGCAAATTCCCTCTTGCTACAGAGATCTCTGTGGAAAAGGAGTCATGCATACTTAAGTACCCTTACTTAGTGTAAATGTTTGTTCAATATGGACGACTATGTAGAGGCACGTAATTATTATTCCAACGGTTCCCATCTGGTACGTGGGGAGTGCATAACGCTGGCAAAATCCGTTTAAAATCTTTGTGACTATCTGGTACTCGCGATAAAAGCGTAAAATACTTCGCTTGAACGAATCTGAAGTCCTGATGGTTGCAAATTCCCTCTTCCTACACAGATCTCTGTGGAAAAGGAGTCATGCATACTTAAGTGTCCTTAGTGTAAATGTTTGTTCAACTGGCGTTAAGTAAACAGCAACTTACCTGAGGAATTTGAGGTCATTGTTCAGTCTTGTAATGCAAGCCCCACACATGACGGACTGGAAGCCACTGATGGTGAAGCAAGGAATAAGGGCCATGACTTCCATGAAGTACGATATCATTTGAATGTGTATTTTGTGGCAGGAACATGGCCAAATTGAGTCAAATAAGAAGGAGGAAGCTTGCTGACAAGGGAAGATGAATACTACCAATGACATCACCGGAAGTACGAAAAGAGTCGCACTTATTGCGATGTAGTTGAGATTATGCTCCACTGAAAATGCGAAAAGTCTTAGAGTCGCTTCCTTTCTCCGGTGATCTTCCTTTGAAATGGAAAAAAATACTTTATAAAAACATTATTTCCTTCAATGGTAATTTGACCCCTTACTTAATCTTCTGACTAACCTTCAACCTCCAGCTTGGGTGGATGCAGAATGCACCACAGCAGTTGGCAAAATTCATGCTTTGCATCGTGAGCCGAGAGTAGGAAAAAGAATCCAACGAGATGTGTCACAAATATCGTGATGCCCATCACAAGAAACGTAGGAATTCGAGGAGGGTGACATCAAGGCTCGCAATAATTGGCACAACGAGAGGGATACAAAACACACATGGAAGAAAAGCCAGATTTCACAGGAGATGAGTCTTCTCCGAGATTGATTGAGTTTTATATGGGATCCCTCCCAATCGTGGGGGAGACAACCGAGCCTACTGGCAACGGTGATCTGGGCCTTTATCACCTTCAAAGTTAATTTGAGCACCATTGTGGTTAGGACATCGTTCCACAGATAACTCGACGTCCAAAGTTTCTGAGCTGTGAACTGAGTGTTACGGGGAAAGTTGATCAGTTTTTCACGAATAAGCTGGAATAAGCTTCAAAGGCTAATTTTAATTTTTGACTTCAAGAGTTATTTCTGTTTCCCCAAAATAAAGTGCTGTCACCTTCACACCTACGCCGCATCTTACATATACACAAATACATATTTGCACTTGGTGGATGAAGCTCTCCCCTACATTTCCAAAATTTGTCCTCACGCCTCGAGTTTCTTGCCAGCGTAATTTCGCAAACTTCATTAATGTCACTGAGCTTGAAGTTGGAAGGCTGTTGGAGTTATGGAAAGCTGCATATGCAAGTAAGGTACGTACTAGTCATACGTACGTACGTCATTAGCCATTAGATTAGATACATACATACGTTTTCGATAGTGCTGGACACGATACATGTGGAAATCGAATCAAAAATGAGAGTTGGACCCCGCGAGGCAGTTATAAAAGTCGTTCATCTCATATTAATAATAACCTTTTTCTTCATGCGTTCATGTTCATACTCATCCGCTCCGTTTTTATCCCTTCCTTTCAGCGAAATCATGAAGTCTAGATTCCACAACCATTATAAATACATTGAGTTACAGGCACAGGCGACAGAATGAGACCTTTCATTAAGTTTGCGTTTAGACTTTACAATGACTTTAGACTAAAAACGCGTCGGAATTTTTGTAATAAATGTTTTAAACCTTAGGAAACGAAGGACTATAGGGAGAGCGGACGTTTGCACTGTAGACCCGTAGACATAATGTATATCTGCAATATTCAATAGTAATTTAGAATTCAGGAAGGGATCAATAGTTTAGAAAAATGACGAGTTTCAGTTTCAGCGAGGAATATAAAAGAATACAGTAATCGAATTCCACGGTATTGTTCTCTTGAGCTCGAGAGATGGACAGGTGAAGGTGTAGGTAGACGCAGTCTTGGATATTTTATCACTAATGGGCGATTGCTTGCTGAGCGTAGAATTGACACTTCGGAAACTCACAAAAACGAGAGAATTAAGATGAATTATGTATTACCATTTCCATTCAATTCGATATCGATTGGTTTGACTTTGATTGAAGTAAAAACAATCTCACATTCCTCCTACTCTAGAAATAAGTAGTTGGAGCAGAGTTATAATTGGAAAAACAGCATGAACAATAATATTACAAGTTTGTTTGATTGAAGTCGCCAAACGCACAAAGATAATATGACTTTGAATTCATGAATCGGATTCCATACGAAGGCGTGATCGAATTTTGGCTTTTGAAATCCCTTGTCTGACGGTATGAAGTAGTGGGGCAATAAGTGACATTCGTCATTAAAACCTTTGCACTGCTAGAGACTGCTGCAGAGAGTGAATGATAGTCTAAGAATGACCGAACATTAACAAAAGAATAGTAGGTATATAGTTTCAGTTGCTTAACCCTAGTTTTTCTATAAATAATAAATGTGGAAGAGACCAGTCAGAAGTCGAAGTCAAATAAATCAAAATATCAACAACACCACTGGGGCAACATTTTAATTTATCAACTGGCCCAAACCACCCAGCAGGTTTCGTCTTAGGAAGCATCAGTACATAATAAATATCATTAAAATTAAAAAGCTTGATTTATGGCATTTCAATTTAATTGGTTGTCGCGACCAAGTTTCCCAAAAAATGCTAAATGCTATGATTCGCGTGCATACCAGCAGGATTCCCAATTTTCCATCCTTCATCAAACTCTACAGTCTCTAACAGTTCTGCTCACGTCATTATCTGCAGGGGAATTGCTTATCTGTTTATTTTCGTTAACAAAACAAAATCATCATCACTAAACTAGAACAGAATCCACGTGGTGGTAGCTTAATTAACATAATAAACTTATTCTTTGCCAATGAAATATTTACATAGGCGTTGCGTACTGAATTGATAATGAGTTAGGCACCGAAAATACACCTCGGAAGTACATATTTCAACCTTGAGAATGAACAGTGGAAAGCTAATTCTGTTTGTGGTATTTCTCCAGAAGTGTTTGGAAAATTATACCCTTCCCAAACGAACTATTATTATTGGTTCTGTTGACATCATGCGTTTGCTCACTGAAATCTTGAAAACGGAACAGGTCAATAATTAACACAAGAAGGAAGAGGAGGATAGAGATGAAGAGTATCCAGAACACGAATCTCGCAACACCCCGGAAAGGCGATGGATCAAATGGTGGTCGAACACGGTAGTTGTATACGATGTCATCACTCAAGGGCGAATACTGCATTGCCCCTGGTCCATGGCGAAGTTTATAGTACTTTGAGTTTGGATTTCTCCCCGCAGAACTGCTGTCGTTCGATGCAATCAAGTGAGGATTGAGGAGATACGATGGAGGACGCTGAGGTGGGGATGGTGTCGTCCCGAAACGCCAGTAGTTGCGAAATGACGGTAATCGTTTTTCAAACGAATCAGCGAGAGCGTCGAACTTTTTCTTTGAACCGGCCATCGTCGCAAGTTACCCCTCTCCTTAATGAGAATCAAAGCCTGTGGGAAAGAACGAAAATGTATTAATTCAGAAACTGAAAGTTAAACTCGGTTTTCTAATTGAGTTACCAACAATTAAAAGTCACTCTTCAATTGAGCAAGCAAATCATTTTATCGGGAGAAGCTACTAGTACTCACAAATTAATGAGAAACCTCACATGATTTTCCTTCAACTTAAATCTGATCCCACATCAGTTCAACTGTTTAAAGCTCTCCAGACTTGGGAACTCTCTTTCATTCACTGCAGAGTAAGCTACTAGCACTCACAAATTAATGAGAAACCTCACATGATTTTCCTTCAACTTAAATCTGATCCCACATCAGTTCAACTGTTTAAAGCTCTCCAGACTTGGGAACTCTCTTTCATTCACTGCAGAGTTTTCTAAACTACGCTTTATCTTCAACTTCTCGACCTCTCAACATGGCAAAGTTTATCGATTCCTTAAGCTGCAATGCATATGCACTTGATATTGCACTTAAACCAATTCGCCTGATCAAAGAGAAAAATCATTATTTTTGTTTGAAGATGAGCTTACTATAAAGTAAACATGCACTTTTTTGTATACTGCTCAATCGATAAAATATAAACTGATGGTCTACGCATAATTTTTGCTTACTTACGATGAATGATGCGGATTAAGCGATGAAATTCGTCACCATCTCCATCATCCCGTTGTTGAACTTTATGGTTTCAGAACACCTTCAAGAGAGAAGCACTTCCAATTAAAAACTGTTTGAAAAAAATATGATGGACTAAAATGAAATCAGTGCACGTAAATACTCTTCCACCAAGATCTTGGGTATGCTCTTACCATCAAAAATTCCAAAACTGATTGATCAGGGACGTCAACATGACATTCAGCCCTACTCATCATGTCAGCCAGTTACCTAATGACAAATATCCCAAGGAAATGTAAACGAAGCATCATCATCATTCACTATCACAGTATCAAGATTTAACATTTCTATGAAATAAATAATGCATGGCAAGCATTTAGACATGAGTGTGAATGATTTAATGAAAAAAGTATCATCTGATCTACAACATTTTTAATAGGAATTACAACAACAACCACCAAGAATGGAGATCTTCGTTAAGAAAAATGGTTCTTCGCCAATCATAAAAGAAGCACTGTGCTGCGTACTTACCTGCACCCTTGATATGCATTACACCAAGACGAGTAAAATAAGTGACTTTGTAATGCAGACAAAGCTTCGCCTGATGACACACGGACACACCAACATGATATAAATGGAAAGTAGGATCACTTCAACATTAGCCAAGCTTTTTTAAACGTAAGATGCATTATGCGCAGTTGCTGGTAACTTGTCTGTCGCGGCACATTAAAGTAAGTACCTATTTATAATACAACAGGATAGTGTGTCTCCGTTCCCAAGCCCAACTTTCTAAATCGAGCTAGCTTTTATAGCGTGAGCGTACATTTATAGTTTAGGATATTGGTTGGAATGCGCCTTCACTGATTGAACGCGCATGCGTGCGTTGCGGTTTGGCTTGTGCATTGAATGTTTAGTGTAAGGTAACGCAAAGAAGATTACCTACTGCTTTGTCTTCTCAGCTGCTATCGTTAGTCGCACAAGTTCTCAAAGATGCATTCTCATATTCTCAAAGTGCTCGAAGTAAATACGCAGCTATAATATTATCGTGGTACTTACAATAACAAAATCTAGGGATTTATTTTTAGCGCTAAATATGCATATTTCCATTATTAAAGTATTACGTAAACTTTGTACCTTAAGTAGATAAATATCATCATCATAATCAAATCAAACCTCTGATTTTGGCTATTTCCATTTAAGATACTGATCAAAACAAGAAATATTCTTTGTCGGAACTCTTCATATATTACGTAAACCTTGTACCTTAAGTAGATAAATATCATCATCATAATCAAATCAAACCTCTGATTTTGGCTATTTCCATTCAAGATACTGGTCAAAACAAGAAATATTCTTTGTCGGAACTCTTCATGTCTGCATGTCACTATTCCTTTTCTTCATCGTTACTGTCACTCCTCTCTCCCATCTCATCGTCCTGCTTAAGCTCTGCCTTATTTCTATTCACGAGATCCATGATGCCATTGATGCGTTCCTGGCGCCAGTTCAGGTCCAACTCCCGCTGCCCCTGGAGGATCGCTTCCTGTTCGCCTTCCATCGTTGCCCTCAACCGATTAGCAGCGTCTCTGTAGAGCTCCCTCTCCGCATCACGATTTCCTCGCCCAGGCACGAGAAACGTCTACCTGGATGCGTCGAAACCACCTTCGTCGATTTTGCTTGCCTCGAGTTTGCTCATAAGTAAGATATGACTTATTTACTTTGTTAGAAGTATTGGGAATGTAATTTAACCAATGCAATAATCCAAGGAGGTAGGGAGAAGTTTACCCGAGGCTGGTGCTCATGCCAATATTCCCGGACAAAGATGTTGTACCCAGACGGGGGACCCTTCATCGCAGCCATTGTTGCCCGGTAGTTTGCCATCTGCCTTCTGTATTCATCGAATAGCATTTTGGTCGTGAAATTGCATTTTCTCATCTTCATCCATGTTTCTCCAAGCCAGGGCAGCATTCTCCATAAGAGCTTGAGGATTTTCCGGAAACTTGTTTTCCCGAGCAAAGTTGGAAACAAAGTTTGCGTATCTGTAACGAGGCTTCCTAGGACGCTGAGGCTTTAGCTTGTCCCATTTTTCGTTGTATTTTCCCATTCTCCAAGTTGTCTTTTGTCTTTAGTTCAAACACTTTAAATTAAATCGCACTAGCTATTCTCAGGTAGTTAACCCTTTTAATTTTTAAAAAGCGCTATGTTCGTTTTGAAGCAGTTATTTTCATTTGGTAATTGGTAACCTATCTTTTGAGAACTTTGGCTGTCTTGAAATTGAAAATGCTTCCATGATTTTGTCAGCAACTGGATTTCTGGTGCAATAATAATATTATGCACATGGCAACGTTAACGTCCCTCACGACGTGACCCATACCCTCATATATTGGCCTCATTAGAAACACGATACATTATTGACCGTATTCATTTCCGGAGCCTAACTCAGGTGCGGTAATGCAATGATATGATGAGTATGGAAAGAAAGTAATGTACGTGACAGGGTTCATTTCAGGGAAAAATTAGGAAATAATTTACTGCAAAATATGCCATACAGTTTAGTAGAACAAAGCGATGTTTAAAATTAGTAGTATTATTTACTTATATAAGTTTCCCCAAAACTATCCTTTTTCTTCCAATAGTCCAATATCATTTCTGACGCTTTGTCGGCAATCATAAACACAATTGCATTGAGATTTGCATTGGGAATCTCTGGAATCACGGACGCATCAACGACCCTGATACCTTTCGCTCCAAGCAGCCTGCATACATTTTTGAATCCGTTATTACTGTTATTAGCATAAATACTTTCATTTATGATAAGTGATAAATAGTGCAATTTTGTGATTGACCTCACCTAAGTTCAGAGTCCACAACGGCGTTCCTATCCCCCTGACCTTTTCCCATGGCACAGGTGCCACTCTAAAACGTAAAACAAACACATAAATAATGATTGACCATATCAGTTCAAATTAGAATTTTCTACAAGATCATAACTAGTCTGTTATGTTTTTACCTGGTGATAAACAGTTAATGTCACACTTCTCGCAAGACACTCGTAATATTCTCTGCTTCGCAATTTGTGCGCTTCACATCCGGGTATAGGTTTTTCAAACAGGCGAGACTCGTGCTTCTGGAACGCTTTGGTGTTCTCCACCAATTTGACAGTGAAGTCAATCCCTGATGACATTCAAATCGAAAAACTTGATTATTATTTCTTAGTTTTTTATTGATAGCATTTCTACCTTTACTCACCATCAACCATCACACGAATGTCATCAGGGTGACTAAAGTACCTCGGGTTCAAGATCGGCTTCTTTCGAGGATTCGCACTGGCCAGTCTCATTTCTCCCCGGGATTTGTTCTTCGCAAGCATCACGAGTATGTAGAACCCATCCTTCTCTCCAAAGTCTTTGACATGCGACTGTAAATATCCCGGCTTAAAGTTTCCCCCACTTTCCATCTTTTCCACGATTGAGGGGGCCATCGGGGAAAGAACCAGTTGCACATCTGGAGCCATCCTATCTTCCGTAATATTATTGAGCCGCATTCTCTCCCGAGCTAGGGAGCTGTATACGTACGCAATGGCATTCAACATTGGCGAAGCTAGGATGCCTGTACGATTTGTAAAGTATTCTCTAATCATATCCACTGTTGCATCCCGACTCGGCAAAAATGTTGAGTTGGGAGTTGAACTCGAAAACGGTCCCACCAGGGCCATTGTGTGATCTTGAAGATTCTTTCCAACCATGGGCGAATCCAATCTGCATTTTATCTGGAATTAAGATTAAAATTTCATTTTTAGAATGAGATCTTTATTTACTTATTGATTCGGATCAAAAGCGTTGTTTCACACATTACCCCAATCCTCTCTAAATGGCGTTTTGGACCAACGCCTGACAGCATCCTGGCACATAACATCAAAGATATCAGTGTTTGCTGCTAATAAATTGTCATCTTATAAATTAAGCATGGTTATACTAAGGTCCATGCGAGCCTGATGCTTCACACCATGTCGCCAATAAGTAACGCCCACTGCCCTCATATTCTCGTCAAAATCAATTTTTGTCACACGAGCATATCTGTTAATTTTCACGTTCCGCCTCGTCATAATCGGCTCAATGAATGCTGGATAAGCCCCAAAGCGACGACCTTTCTTAACGGTGAGGTCCAGCAGACTAAATGCTATTCAATTGATCAAAAAAACTCCTTAATGACGGGCTAATAATCTGCTGGAAAGAAAGGAAGGTCACACATTGGATCATTACATGCTTCTTGTCTGCCATTAACGTCTTTCGTGGGGTAGTTCATCTCCTCTCCCGCCCGTATGAACTCAGCGGCCATCATTTTTATCCCAGAAACGGATGTGTAAACCCCTTTCCCAGTTTGAGAGTGCCACTTTTCTTTGAAAATACAAGAGCCATAATGTTCCAAGGACAATTACTACATATAATTCCAATTTATTCTTTCATTGAATTTCAATTTCAATTTTTCAGTCCGACAATGAGTGTTTATGGTAGGTTGCTCACCATTCAAATATACCCCGTGGTAGTCCTCCGTATTTTTGAAATTTTCAATCACATTATCGAATTTCCACCTATCAAGTTAAACCAACCATTATTCACTCTCTTTTTGCTAATCTTTTAAAAGACCATCTACGGCAATTTGTGATTGTAAAACCAACCTGGGGTCTCCAGTTAGCTCAGCCCACTTATCATAATCACTTGGATGTCCGCGTTGATACATCATTGCATTGAGGTTAGAACTTCCGCCCAATCCCATTCCCCGAGGCCAGAGACTTTTCTGGAGTCAATTTGAAACATACTTTTAGCATATGACTGCACAGGAAACGGATAATCAATAAAAAAAAGTTATTATTTTTATTCATCCAGCCAGACCAACTTTGTCTTGCAAGGCCAAGCATGCATTTTTCTGCGGTACAGTATAAAATGCATAGTCCACCTCCGGAAACGTGCGGATGTTCCAAAAGTACGCCGGTACCTGAAATCCGAAATGATGCTAAAGCCTTCAGACATCCAACTAAATCAAAATGTCCAAATTTCCGAAGTATTAAAATTTTATAGATCTCGTTTGAGTTACCGACTGCATGGGATTTGGATTTCCCCCTGATTCCAACAAAAGTACCTGATTGTTAATTAAATTAAAGTCAAATTGCCCACATTCTGTAAATCCGCGACAATGTTGTAAGTTGAAACTTCATAAAATAAATTAGAAGCGTAAAAAACTATTAAATTTAACCTTGTACTTGTCTATCGAACTTAGTCTATTCAGCAGAACGCTTCCAGCCGATCCACCACCAACTGCCGTAACAATCCAATCAGTAAATGAACGAACGAATAAATGAATGAACACTTATAACTCCATCGCAATTTCCACTTCAAATTGATTTCAATTTAAATTACATACTTACCAATTACAAAATCATATTCCTCCACTTGCCGGTAATTGTCCAGGCTTTGGCTCTGCAAGAAGTCCGCGTACTGGTCCCAGAAAGCGTATGAGCTCACGACGATAGGTAGGGCGCGAATGAAAAAGCTTAATACCTGATTAGGTATTACACCCCTGGAAATCGCATTCCAATTAATTAAATCCGTTACTCCACTACTGATTGGGTCCAGGAACTCCATTTCGACTAATTTATGGACTTCAACAACTCATATGAATTATGAATGAACTTGTCGGCTCAAATCCCTTCTTAAAAATGCGAGTCTCACTCACTCATTCACATCACAACTTCTCGATAACTTTATATCTGGAAGTTTTGACCACTTCTATCAAGGAGAACGTTGAACTTCAAAATGATCGCATCCTTCAAAAAACGGTAAAAACATAAAAACACCAAGCTAAGTAGCCGACAGTTTCGGATACGGAGAAGAAATATACTGAAGACCAAAGACTAGAAAAAAACTGGTTTTTATCCTTTAAGATCGGAGGTAAGATATGTCAGGTGGAAAGCTATTAATTTTATTTGGTCAGTAAATTACCCATTTCCATTATGATTTTCATATTGTGATATACTTATTACTACCGGCAGGAGAGATGAAGATGAAAAATGGGTAAAAGAATATGAAAGAATCTATCTTTGAAAACGTGGGACTTATTGTCTTAATAATCCCTCTCAAACCTTAATTAGGTAGAAGAAAGGAATCCAAGCTTATCTGTCCAGCACCTGTATTTTTATGCTCCAGTATTTTGGTGGTGATTGGTGATAAGTGTAATAAGAAATTGTTGTTCTCGTCGTAACACTCGCTGGAAGCGTTATGCTGGATTCTGGAACAGAATAATGACATGACCACCTAAAAACACGCAAGCGGCAAGGTTGAACATTTTCCTGCTTCACTTGTTATCAAAATAGAAATCTGGACTTCATTCGGCTCGCTTCGCATTAGCTTGATGTTAGGGTAGGTAGCGGCGTAGCTTTAAACTCTGTAACTGCATCGCTGGCTCGTGGCATGAATTCCTCGCGTGCGGGCGCCATAAAAATAGTAATTTCACATGCGATTCAACAAATTGACAGTACGCACTGTAAAATAATTACAGTATGAGTAGAAACAACTAGAAGCTGAGAACTTGTGGACAAAACTGAACATATGTACTTATGCATTTTATTTGACCACCTAGTGGGGTTGACCCACTCAGCGTGGGTCAACCTGATACCTTCCAAGCTCCGATTATACTTCTGCACATGATCATCACTTTAAGAAAATAAAATATCCCCGTGTTTTACGCAATTTGATAAATTGATAATTACAAGGATGATGCATCCTTTGTAATTTTTTGCTCTTTACTTACTTTTGTAGTGTTTCACACGCTCTTTCGTTTACGCTCCGATTGAGGAAAATCATGTGTAATTCGCTGGGAAATCCTGAACTTAAATATTTTATTCGGGTTGTATTGTTTTGCACGATGAATTCAGGACACCCGATAAAAAATTCTTACTTTGCCCCGCAATCAAAGAATCAATCATGTTAATCGGCTGAACTATATTACGCAATCGTTGAATTTATTAAATGTTGGAGTACGATAACACATAATTGAACAGAAAGTTCCAGAGAACTGCCCCGACTAAAATGTGGAATAAGTAATAGGGGATGTGCTTGATGTTCATTTCATACAAGACATCTCCCGCTTTAATTATGATTGGGTGGCAAGACTTTTTCACGAGCTTCATTAACCTGACCTCATCAATGTACTTCAACTTCAGGCTCTTCCAAGACTCCACGCAAGCTCCCGACTTCATCCGGAAACTTCCCACTGTCCTCAGGATAAACATCCAGAAGGAACAGATGAGACTGAGCATAGTCCCCAGCAGGATCACACTCGCGAGGGAGAGTGTCTTGGAAAAGAAGATCATGCAGTTGATCATCAGCGAGCAGAACGCAGTTTGGAGGACTTCTGATGCGAAGGCAATCTTCGAGAAGCATGGATAAGCCAGCGTTTGAATAAGCTGGAAGGATCTGTATGTTCTGACGAGGGTGTGGGAAGTTCTCAGTTTGTCCCGAGTCACGTAGATATTTTTCTCGATCAGGTATCGCCTCTGACGATTTCGGTGGCGACCGCGAATCTTGTGGAAGTAGTACCTCCTCATCCCACCCGACAGCACCCTAAGGCAGGATCGCGTGAAAATTATTGTGTCTTTTAATGCCCCAATCACAAAAAAATATGAATTTATAATCAGGTGCATTCTCATGTAGACCTACGTCATTTCCTTGATGGCGGAGTTGAAGACACACGAAGAAATGGTGGCATTGACCGTGAGAAACAAGAGGGAGGATGTGAAGGCCCACATCAGGTGCATTCTCATGTAGACCTACGTCATTTCCTTGATGGCGGAGTTGAAGACACACGAAGAAATGGTGGCATTGACCGTGAGAAACAAGAGGGAGGAAGTGAAGGCCCACACATAGCAAATTTGAAAGACTGCATAAGTTCCAATCATCAGAATTGAAATGGCCATTCCGTACTTGTGGACGATGTTGTGAAAGTCCATCTCATTCTCCTCGTAGGTGATCAAGAGTGACGTGAGATATTGAGGGTGCCATGGGTTGAACAAGAAATGCACTGTGGGAATCAGAGGCGAGAAGACAGTAATTGTGATCATGACTTGGACCACGTCCTCACATCCATTCTTCCATGAGCGGGGGAGGCGTGAGCAATAAGCTTCTGTAATGCAATTACATAGTAAATTACTTTTGAGAAAAAGAGTACATGATTTTCATACCAGATTTGACAGATTTACTCTCTGTCTGGGATAGGCCGTCATAGCGTGCGAATATTTTTTATTTACCTCGAAAATAGGCGATGAACCTGAGGTAGGAGTTCGTGAAAAGAGCGATTTCCCTGTAATTGAAAACCGCGTTGAAGCTGACGGCGGAGAGGAAGGCGTGAATCATGGCGTAACACGAAACAGTAAGAAATCTCAACGTTGAAACGGAGCGATTTAAACCTAGTCATATACAATGGCATATTATTGTTCCCCTCCAAATACGAACCGTAACTACTACTACTTGTACTTCTCCTGAATCTTGCAACGTCCGAGAGGATCTGGATGAGTCTGAAGTAGGTGAAGATGCACAAATTGATTTGGACAAGGAAGGCCACGCTCCAGCGCAGAAATCCCCTGGCGGTGACGCGAACTCTCCCTCGCCGCCCATCCCAGATGAAGGGCATCCCCCCACAAACATGGGTCCAGCGAAGGACTATCTCGAAAAGTTTCCCGCATTTCTTGCTGATCATGTCCGGAATCAAGGTGAAGTGTGGACGAAAGGAGTGATTGAGTTGTCAAAAGGTACTGAAATCCCTGGAGAAGGAAGTACCTTATACTTGTCGAACTTCTAGTTCTGGCTCGTGCCGCTTTGAGTAAAACCTCATGATCATGAAGAAACCTCTCGGGAAATGTTAATGTCAGTCGTAGGAAAATGAACAGGAAAAATCTATTTCTGCTGTGTCCTCCTGCAATCAACTGCATCGAAAATTCGGGGGTACCGCAGAGAAAAATAAAGTTCAAAAAGGAAAAACATTTTTTTTCAACAGGGCTAGAAATTGGAAGGAATTGTAGTCTGCTCAACCTCAACCCAACTAAACGAGCTGGTATGTTGGTATCTGTTCCTCTGTCTGTCGAAAATAGATTTTTTTTCAAAAACAATTTCAAACTCAATAGCTTTGGAGCATAATAAGTAGGTATGTGTAATCAAAAAATTTAATGATATCAGTGTTCCAACTAAATTACAGTTTCGAAATTGAAATCGATAAACATGGGTTTTTCTGGTAACATGAAAGTCAATACTGATGCCTTCACCTGCCTACCCTTAGGTATTATAGCACCGTCACGGAAATTCTCGTATTGTAGCTTACCTAATTGATATACCTATTTAGTATAGCTATAATTTCCAGAGGAAAAAAGTACAATTTTATATATTTAATTGAAGCGGTTGAATTTGACGGTAGCTCATTTTATAGAGATGATTCAGCAGGTGATACAATAGTGGCATGATTCGATTTGATGAGCCCTTTTAAACGATTACATCACTACGCACTGGTTTTTCAGATTCCCCCTTCGTACTGGCTAAGGACAGGAGTCAATTAGCTATTCGATGGGTGAAGCGTGAAGCATCGAAACATTTCAAATGAATTATGTGCTTATGAAATGACAGGAAGCTATAATTGCTCACAAGATAAAATAATTGCTCTTTCATTATTGAATGTAGAATTGGACCTTCAAATGAACTTGGATAATTGGATGTGCCCGCGGGAATGCAATTTATTCTTTTACAAAAAGTAATCTTTGTTCTTGAGGCATTCTATAAACTAGAATATTTATATATTATTTTTTAAAAATCACTGCGATTTTGTCTCCCCGAATCCAAGTTGGATCTCACATCAGAAATAAGCTAGAAGTAGAATGCCTCACGGGTCTAAGGCAAGCAGACATAAGTAGTAGTGCATAATTGACTTGCGGAAAAAGGCTATTCCATAAATTCTCGTCCCATCCTTGGGACGAGAGCCGATGAGAAGCATTTGTGGAGCGACATAATAGTAAAATGCGAGCGCTGGAGTGGCTATGTAAAATATTTATGCAATAGCGATCGAGACAGCCTTGGAAGCTGAAACACTTTCGGTTAGACTTCAAGAGCCACGATACAATTTTCCGTTGATACTTCTTGAATATTTCAATCCCGCTTTCGAAATGAAGGCTTCTTGGTGGCTTCCTCGTAGCTTGGAGGTGCTGAAAACGGGGAGAAAATCAGAATCATTAAAAGTTAAAAGGGCCACGTCATGATTTTTAAAAGCTTCATATGCTTCATCACTTACGTGTATCTGTTCTCCTCAGAGGCAATTTGGCACTCTCCATGAGTGTTGCGATTGAGGAAGTCGTTCCAGTCGTGGAGTTATCGCTGAGTTGGGTGATGACGGGAACTGGATTGGTATTATTATCAAGGACTTCATTACTTTCCCTCGTAGTAACTCGTTCATTATTATTGATCGCATTTTCTTGGGACGTATTATTCCCACTCGCGGGGTTATTGTTAGTGGTATTGATGTTGTTGATATTATTGTTGACAACAATGGGTGGAAAGATCTCGGATAGATTTTTGTACGGGGTAAACTGTTGCTGGCCCCCACCGAAGGTCACAACTCCGGAGTTACAGGTCACGTTGTTCCCTCCGCTCAGCAGTGGGGATGCGGGAATGGTGTTCACGCGAATAGGAATCGTACCTATTGTAAGGCCAACCTGTCGAGATATTGTACTGAAGACGTTTTTTGCGGTCACCTGTGAACCCATGAGTACATATTTTGTCAGAGATTGATATCAAAGCAGCAATAGCAATATTTTGAAAATGAGATGAAATTTTGCTTACTTTTAAGTAGTATTGAACATTAAAACGAAGAACTTGCGATGGGTACAGGCCTAGACCAGAAGGCTGAACGTGAGGAACCTCAAACTCACCATCCCATGTCTCAACTTCCCCCGCCTCGATGATAGGACCATCGACCTTGAGAACTTTCGTTTCGTATGCGCTTTCAGCTCGTATAGCTCGAACCGTCACTTTCTGCAATAGAGTTCATTCAATATTAATGAGCGGATTGCACCTCAGAACTCAGAACTCAAAATCAGGCAGAAATATTCATTCCTCACCTGAATCAAGAAGGCTTTGACGTTCGTCAACTTGACATTGCTGCACGAATTATTGAACTTGACGGAAAACTTGAGGATTTCCTCCGGAGTATAGCCTGTCTTTTCCACATTCATGTTCAAGGCCACTGACCACAGCTTCCAGCACATGAAGTCCCTATTCTTGTGCTCGGACACGTTGACTGGGAGCCCAACCCCAGGATAATTATTCAAGTCGAGGATGCCCTTAATGTCGAATTTTAACGGGTCGGACTTCAAATCCTTAAAGAGAGCTCGTTCCAGTGTTGCGTTGAGGGAGTAGCGGATATGGCAGTGACTTTCCTTCGAAGGAAGACGGGAGCCACGGGCTCAGCGTAAAAAAGTAAGGGAAACTATGAACACCTGGCGGCAAAGTTACAGGTGACTCCGCTCCTGGAATCAAACCAAATAACGAATAGATAATTTGGGAAGCAATGGATCGGATGAATACGCTATCATGCACCATACCATAAATCATATCAAAGATTGAAGATAAATAGGAATCCTAGAAAGTGAACAAGAACCAGAATCCATATTGAGGATCAAATGCCGGCAATTTTAGGTGGAAAATGTTTAATGGGAAAAAGGGAAAGTACTCGCTTAGTAGATTGGACCCATTGAACTGTAAAGCGAAATTCGTTCATGCATGAAAAAAGGGCTGACGGGTTGTGCGGAAATGATAGATGAAGCGCAGACAAGAAGCTCGTTAGCTTGCTTCCGTAACCACTTTTATTTACTTATTTATGGAGTACTTCATTACTCAACCAAAAGGGAACTGATAGCTAAGCTAGCGTTTCACGTACTTTCTCCAATTAGGTACTTCTCCTGGTAAATATAGGTCTCTTCCTCAGGTATGTTAGGTCGATAGGGGATGTACATCGCGGGTGATCTGCCGGATCTCAATCTGCTCGGATTATCCACATAGTAGTGCTCCCTCTCCCAGTGCACTACCCCCTTCCCCGTCAGCTCGATTTTCAAGNGTGATCTGCTGGATCTCAATCTGCTCGGATTATCCACATAGTAGTGCTCCCTCTCCCAGTGCACTACCCCCTTCCCCGTCAGCTCGATTTTCAAGGCTGCGTTCAAGGAATCACAAAAGCAGAAAAATAATTGAAATAGATTCCGAAACCTCACATTTTATCGAGTGAAATTGGAGGAGAAAGTGCGTGAAAAATCATCTCACCCATGATTTTCAGCTTATCCTTAAGCTCCACCACAACTCTCCCAATAATTGTCTGGCCCGCGATGTAAGAGTGAAAGGAGTCATTCTGCAACTGTATCTGGAAGTAGGTTGGACTACTGGGGAATATTTCAGACACCATAAATGAACACTCTTCAAAGCCAAAGCTAGCTTGAGGAAGTTGAGGGAATTCACTGACATAGACGAATACGATTTTGGTTGGAGGTGGGAGTAAGATGTTATATTTTTTGTACTCTCGGGGCGAATGTGATGAAAGCACTTTTTATCAATATTAATTACATCCACTCACCACCACTACCACTGCCACTGCTGGAAGACCAGTGTTGGAACAGAGCTAACATCAGCAAATATTTTTTTTAAAGATCACTCATTCACTTTCTCACTCTGTCCCTGCTCCACTTTCTTTACAGCTCAGACAGATAGACAATTCCCCACTTCCACTCATCCCAGGAAACACTGAATTTTCAAGGATTTCATTCCCGTACTTGAAAAGTAAATGAGCTCCCAGAGACGATGGACATCACTACAGGTATGGGTCTGAGTCTGAGACTCTGATTTTGCACGTTGCTTTGGCTTGCTCAGTTCGTCTTCTTTTTATCCAGAATACATTGTGAATGAGTCCAGCCAAATAGCCACTTTACTTACGAGCTGGTCTTGGTCTGGCCTGGCCTGGCCTAGGATTTTCCCAAAAGTAGGTTGGAGGTTGGGGGCTGAGTGAGTTGAATTGGGAAAGTACTTATTAAAAAACTCTGGTGTTTTATGGCAACATCGCATCGCTCCGTTCCTCCGTTTCTCCACGCTACAGCAGAAAAAAAATCTGGAGCAGGCAGAGGAAGAAACTTTCTTTTTTGTGGGGCAAGCCAGACTCAGGAAGGGAAAGTGATTTCACCGATTACCCATATTATTTCACACTGCTTTCGCAACACAACACATCACATCCTTCCCCTCCACAAAAAAAGCTTTGCTAGCTCCACAAAACTTATTTAAACCTAGCTCTAGCACTAGCACCAGCAGGCATTTTGGTATTGCACTCTCTCTTCATCTCCAAAATACAACAACAAAAAACTTGTGTTTGGGTTTGGGTAGGTACGGAATGCACGCGCAACGCGCATTCGGTAAAAGGGAAAGTTTTTTCGCTGTTGTGTGCAGTGTGGACATAAAGCACCCACCTCACATATTATGGTTGTGGCGTTTAATATGCTCCAACTATGTAGATATGTACATAGCAATAGCACGATGATCATCATTCCGATCCAGATCCAGATGGGATGGATGTGATTGCTTTTCTTTGCATCTTTGTGAGTATGTCTTCTTCATGGAGAAACTGTGTCTGTGACGGGAGACGAGGCTAGTGAAAGGGAAAGGATGGATAAAGGATGGCTTGGCTTGGTTTCGGGAAGGAAGCCCAGTCAACAGAACTGAATAGAGAGCCGAGGCAAAACTAGTGCTTTCTTTCTCTTCTTCCCCATTCTGTTCCCAGCCGAGCCAGTCTCATTCTCTTCCTCGTCTCCCCAAGTTTTGGTTCACTGACCCAGTTTCCGAAGAGATAAAGGATGTCATGTCAGCCAGCATTCTAATACATTCTGCACGATCACATGGATTGTGCTACTACTTGCTACTTGCTGCAACACTTGGAAAACTTGGAATGCTGAATGTACTCCGTTTTTTACTTTATTTCCGTTCCGAGGAGAAAATTGGAATGGAAAGGAGGATCGGATGGTGGAGTTTGTGAACTATGAGCCACTCGTGCATGCAAGAAGATATGATCATTCATTCCCCAATTTTTATGCATGAGCTCAGGATGAGGATGAGGATTTATGTTCACATTACTTCGCTTGCATTCATGAATGCAAACATGCTCATTTCCAAGCTCGACAACGAACCGACACCGACGTCCGTGATTTTCTACTTGAGGAATGAGTATTTTCCCTGAGGAAAAGGGAAAAAATGTTGTTTCGGTACCTGCCTTCTAAAACCTTACCTTAAATAAAATATTTAGCCTAGGAAATCGATACCACTTGGGGGATAAGGACGGAATGTTTTTGTCGGGGATTTCATGCTGTTGTTGACATGCATGAAAACGACTCAATTTATTTGGACAGAGAGTTTGTTGATCTAATGTAAGGACGTCAAGAAAATTGCTCGACAGTGTTTGGTTTTTGTTATTGACAATAAATTATTTATTGATAATTCCTCAAACCCGAAATGCTTTAAAAATGCAAATTGAAATATTAATTTTTATTATTGATGACTTAAATAGACATTTTAAAATTTAGGAACATGCAATATGGGAATAGAGTGATTTTCAAATGGAATCGTCCAAATGACTATGACTAACACATATGAACATTATTTTTTCTAATCTGATATCGTATAAAAAATATTAAATAAGTACTAGAATTTCGTGCGTGACTGCGTGACTACACCTCAAAATATTGATCTTAGAGTGCCCCACTCCATTTTTTGGCAAAATTTTTCGTCAGTCGCGTGCCAGGAATAGCTCAACCCCCTTTTTTGTACTTTCGACCCCACTCGTGTGCCCGTTATAATTATGAAGAATACAATACCTACATTAGGAAATGATCTAATATTCAACAAACTACAATATAAACATATCTATATGCATAATATAATAATCTTAATGACATAGAATGGATAATACAGAATACATAAGTATGAAAATTTGGTGTGGACAATTATAGCAAGAGGTTTGTGGGAAACACAATCCGTTTGCCAAACCTTGCCGCGAAAAATGCGAAACGACTTGCAATATTTTAGATAATATTATTAGAAAGACTGATATTGATAGTTTATCATCATTTTCCTCCAAATTAACTCCGGAATTAGTAGATGGGTTAGACTATTAATCAATACTACTTTTCAAAAACAAGTGAAGTACCAAATCAAGACCACCGTGCAGATCACTACTGTCGAGCCCATCACGATCCATGTAAGCGTATAGGTCTTCCGGTCAGCATTACAAAGCTTGAATCCATTCGCCACATTGAAGTTTATTCTCGGCAAGGTTTTCTGCTTCACCATGTTGAAGTCATACACGCGGGACGAAACCTGAGGGGCGTCCTTCTCCTGGGAGAAATCTTCACATTTGCATGGCTCATCATCCTCCTCAATGGGGATTTCCACCGTGGTGGAGGGATCCACAAAGGTAGGCTTATCATTGGCCCCATCACCAGCATCTTGCCTTTTGCTAAGCTTCATGATATCCATGTTATCATTATCCATGTCAATCTGGAATTGAGAAATTGGATTTGATCATGCTTATAAAATTTTGATAAATGCCTTTCCATTCAGTCCATTCGTTAAAAAAATTCCTCTCTCCTTCATGCTTCTGACTCTTGCGACCTTTTCCTCACCTTGATATCCTCTGCTAATGACACTTTACCCCCACCTTCAGCGCCTGGAACATCATCATCATCCCTATCCCTGCTATCGGTGGGACTATCTCTCACGGTGGTCGTCGTGGTCTTCATTTCCAGATCCAGCTTCTGATTTCCCATGG